>JAMLFY010000454.1:0-34419 GCA_030441495.1 Dalbergia oliveri | reverse complement strand
CCTGCAAGGTTAGCTATTCCAGACAATACAAGCATAAGGACGGCATAGATAACATAGAGTAGCATTTAAAGGAAGCTTAGTGCTTTAAGTCATCCAGTACTAGTTCTAAAAAAAACACCAAAAGGATAAAGTATTTTAAAGGTTTTGGGATAAAAGGACAGCAAATTGCTAAACAGTAAAATTTGGATCATCATCCTCATTAGAAATAGCAATGGCTTAAGAGTTAAGAGGAGGCAACATCTTCAATTCGTTTTTCCAACATACTCCATCTTTCTTTGAAATGTTTCAATCTCTTCGGCATCCACTCCTTTTGGAGTGGATGGAGAGAAGACTCCTTTGAAGCTCAAATAAAGATGAGTTTAATGACCAATTCACGCATGATCGATTTCAAGCTAGAGGTCTTGCGCTTCGATCCTTTGGAGCTAGCTGGTCTTCAAGACTTTTTGAAGAATGACTTAGGGGATGATTCTTCTTCAGCTCCTCCTTCTTCATTATCATTGAGCACTCCCTTTCCTTTGTCATTTGTTCTTCCTCGAGCTACCGTGGTGGAGGATTCCTTCTGCCTCCCATGACATTGAGGACGCCTCACCTCCTCATTCTCGAGTGACACATTGAAGTGTTTGAAAAACAATGTTAAGAACATTCCATAAGGAAGAGAACTACCCTTGGTGCTTCTTGCGTCATCAGAAATATGATTCATTATAATGTAGCCAAGAGATAATGAAGTGCAAGTGATTAATGCATAAAGTATTAGAGTGTCATTGAAAGAAATTTTGTCAAAACTCCCATTCTTTGGTAACGGAATGTGTGAGACAAGACGATGAAGTTGGGTTCTTTTATGTCCAAGGGGCAGAGTGGGTTTTATGCCACGAAGGAGGCTAATATTTTCGCAAATAGCTAGCACAGCATCCTCATAAGAAAGAGTAAGATTTTCATGAGTAGGCCATTTGCCAAATGCATAGAGGCGAGCTCCATCAAAGGAATTTCAGGAACGGCAGAAACGATTCAAGATTTATTGAAATTTGTTGGTTTTTAACAAAGGATATAAGCGTGTCATTCTGGAATGAAAGGTGTAGAATACTCTTACAAGGTTGGGATAAACAAGTTCATTAAAATCAAACAAATCAAGCCATCCTTGGTAGTGAAACATCATTGTAAAATCCAAATCATTTCCACAGAAGCTTAAGAGTAAGACACGAAAATTGGGAGTTAATTTGCGCTTAGAAAAATCATTTCAGATAATGATGATAATTTCGAATAGAGGAAAAGGTCCTTCTTACATTGAGAGGCAGAGGTTCTCCTGGGTTCCTTCCCTTCCGATGATGGAACTGGGTTGTTCCTCCCTTCTTGACTCCGGTCCGCCACAAAGGTCCTTTTTCGTCAGGGTATTTCGTCGCACCATATCATAGGGGTGATGGATGTGGTTGAAAGAATGCGTTTTCCTCCTCTAGATGCATGGAACTTCGGCTTTGAAGCAAAGCTCTTAATGCGTGGCATTTGGTTAAGAGACTTAGAGGTTGGTGGCTTAGAGAGAGAAGGACGAGAGGTTTGAAGGTAGGCACAAGTTGCAGAATGGAGGCAGCGACGGAGAAAGGAAAAGGCGCTGAAGGGAGAGAGTTCGTGTACAATGGAGTGTGTGCGGTAATAATTTTAAAAAAAATTACTTGCAAGTCAAAAGATAAGATGAATATTGACCAAAAGAGGACAATTGTTGGGAGTTTATTTGCAAGGTAGATTTTAGGGGATAAGAAAAAAAAAAGAGTTGGGCTAGTGAGAAAGGCGATAGTGCTTCAGGGCCCAAAAAATGAAACAAATAATTTAAAAATTTGGGTCCATGGAACCTCTAGATGGACCACTACCGTTTTTAAAAAAAATGAAATAAAGAGAAAACGAGGCCGCTTTGCGTTGCTTCAGTAGTCAAAACATAGTCAATCATGATTTACATATTATCCTGATTTGCTCAAGATGCATTGACTACGACTTCTATTGTAAATTTAGAAGCAATGATTCCCTTTTTAAAAAAAAATTTAGGACGGCTTAAAAAAATGATTCCTTCCCTGTTTGTTATATATATATATATGAATATATGCATAAAAAAAAACTTAAAGCACAAGAATAAATGAATAAGTTATTAACTCGTTTCAAAGGAATTCATGCAATGCAGTTTCTTTTAGGATAAGGTAAGAAGCATTTGGTTTGGAGCAAATTTTGCGTGAATAAGTGACGGATAAGTTTCTGTGAGTTTCTCATGGGCCAAGAAGAAATGCAAAAAAAAAAAATGTTCACAAGTTTTCCTCAAAATAAAAAGAGACAGCCCATGTGTTATATGTTAAGGTGGTAGCATGACATCATGTTGGGTCAAAGGAATTTGCAACAGATTTGATGTTGGGCCATTGTTAGTGGAGGTTGTTTCATATTTTAAAGGAAACAAATATTGGCTACGCCCATTGAGAGTCCAAGTGAGCTCAAACATATCATTTGTTCGCATAAAAGAAATTAAAAGGAATGCAGTTTATATGAGTTCATAACATACCACTTCTTCAACGAGAAAACATTTTGTCTTATTTCTTCGACAGAAATATGATGGTTCCTTCCCCTTTTTTATATATTAGAGATGAAGGAATGACTATGTAAAATACTCAAGTATATAACTATATATGTCGTCATATTTCAGATGATGCTTTCATACCAATACATTTTCTAAGATAGCAAAATCTCTTCAAGAAGAGGTTTGGTGAGAAAATCAGCAAGTTGTTATAGTGCAAACAAATTTAACTTCAATATTTTTATTTTGGACATGTTCTCTTATAAAATGATGCCTAATTTCTATATGCTTGGTTCTAGAATGCAGAATTGGATTTTTTGTGAGATTAATGGCACTCAAATTATCACAATATAGAGGAACCTGATCATATATAAGATTGTAGTCCATTAATTGATGCTTCATCCATAGGAGTTGTGAGCGGCAGCTTGAGGCAAAGATGTATTCAGCCTCTCCTGTTGATAAGGTCACAGTTCCTTGTTTTTTGTTCCAAGACACTAGTGAGTCTCCGATAATGTGAGACAGCCACTAGTGCTTCTTCTATCAATCTTATCTCCTTTACATAATCTCATCACAATAACCTTTAAGATCAAATGAGTTAGTTCTAGGATACCATAATCCAAGGGAAGAAGTTCCAAGCAAATATCTAAAAATTCTTTTTGGGCAAGATGGGATTCTTTAGGATTAGATTGAAATCTTGAACATAATCCTACACTAAATGATATGGGCCTTGATGATGTTAGGTACATCAATGATCCAATCATTCCTCTATATTTTGTCTCATCAACGTCTCTTCCATCTTCATCTTTATCAATTTTGGCGGAGGGATGCATTGGAGTTGCCATTATCTTGGCTTGATCCATGTTGTATTTCTTTAGCAACTCTTTTGTGTACTTTTCTTGGTTGAGAAAAATTCCTCTTGGTGTTTGTCTCACTTGAAGTCCAAGGAAGAAGGTTAATTCTCCCATCATGCTCATATCAAACTCTTTTGCCATCAACATTGAAAATTCTTCACATAGAGAATTATTAGTAGAACCAAAAATTATATCATCAACATAAATTTGTACTAGAAGAAAATCTTGATTTGTGCTTTTAATGAAAAGAGTGGTGTCAACTTTTCCTCTTTGAAAATGATTTTCTAAAAGAAATGTACTTAATCTCTCATACCAAGCTCTAGGAGCTTGTTTTAACCCATATAAGGCCTTAGAGAGTTTAAGAACATGGTTTGGAAATCTTTTGTCTTCAAACGGGTGGTTGTTTGACGTATACTTCTTCATTAATAATTCCTTTAGAAAAGCACTTTTAACATCCATTTGAAATAATTTAAACCCTCGATGAGCGGCATATGCTAGTAGCATTCGAATGGCTTCCATTCTAGCAATCGGAGCATATGTTTCATCAAAGTCAATACCTTCTTGTTGGTTGTAGCCTTGAGCAACCAACCTTGCCTTATTTCTTACAATATTTCCTTGCTCATCCAATTTGTTTCGGAAAGACCCATCTTGTTCCAATGATAGTGGTATTTTTGGTTTTGGAACAATTGTCCAAACTTGGCTTTTGTCAAATTGCTGTAATTCTTCCTTCATAGCTTTCACCCAAGCTTCATCATTTAGAGCTTCATTGATTGACTTTGGTTCCACTTGAGATATGAATGCAACATTGCATTCTTTGAATGAAGATCTTGTTCTCAAGCCTTGAGACGCATTTCCTATGATGAATTCATTTGGGTAATTGCTAGTGGCTTTCCATTCTCTTGGGATTTTATTTTTGACCTGGGACAGATGCTTCGTTGGATGTTGTTCAGGTTCATGCGTTCAAAGATAATTTCTGGTTCTCCAGGTACAATGTCTCCTGCAACTTCAGACATTTCTAGAGTTTCTTCATTTTCAGCGAGTTTGTTTTTCCATTCTTCAGAAGTATTTTCCTGAAATATCTAGAATTTTCATATTCTGATTCTCTGCCATTTCAAGGTTAGTTTCACAAAATACAACATGCATAGTTTCCTCTACGGTTCTAGAACTTAGATTAAATACTCTATATGTTTACTCCTAGTTGAGTAACCAATGAATATTCCATCATCCGTTCTAGCATCAAACTTTCCCAAATTGTCTTTGTTATTTAATATGAAGCATTTGCATCCAAATGCATGAAAATAATGAAGAGTTGGTTTGGTTCCATTCCAAAGCTCATAAGGGGTTTTCTTTAATATGGGCCTTATAAGTGTTCTATTAAGAATATAACATGCTGTGTTAATAGCTTCAGCCCACAAGTTTTTTGGAGTTTGATTTTCACAAAGCATAGCTCTTGCCATTTCTTGCAAGAATTTATTTCTTCTCTTAACAACTCCATTTTGTTGGGGAGTTCTTGGGCAAGAAAAGTTATGAGATATGCCATTTTCATCACAATAAGATTCAAAATGTTGATTTTCAAATTCTTTACCATGATCACTTCTTATAGATACAATGGAGCTTCCTTTTTCATTTTGAACCTTTTTGCAAAAATTTTTAAAATGAGAAAATGCTTCATCCTTATGTGCTAGAAATAGAACCCATCCAAATCTTGAATAATCATCTACAATGACCATTCCATATCGTTTTCCAGCCAAACTTTGTGTTCTAGTTGGTCCAAATAGATCAAGATGTAATAGTTCTAAGGGCTTTGTGGTTGAGACAACATCCTTGGGCTTAAAGGAGGACTTTGTTTGTTTGCCCTTTTGACAAGCATCACAAACTATATCCTTTTCAAATTTAATTTTTGGAATGCCTCTCACTAAGTCTTTATTAAGCAATTTAGAGATTTGGTACATGCTAGCATGTCCTAATCTCCTATGCCAAAGCCATTTATCGTTTTCAAAAGATGCAAAGCATCTTACATCTTGAGCTTTTAGATCATCTAATGTCACACCATAAATATTTCCACATCTTTGGCCAGCAAACAATATGTGATTATTACTCTTCTTATGAACAATGCATTTGTCACTATCAAAGACAACATGATAACCATTATCACATAATTGACTTACACTAAGTAAATTGTGTTTTAATCCATTCACATGAAATACATTGTCAATGGTAGTAAAGGATGATTTACCTATTTTTCCAACGCCAATAATTTTTCCTTTTCCATTGTCTCCAAATGTCACATTACCTCCATTTTGATGTTTAAGGGATGAGAACATGGCTTCATTTCCAGTCATATGCCTAGAGCATCCGCTATCAATGTACCAAAGCTCCTTTCCCTCCTTCTTTGGCTTGCTGAATTTCTGGAGGAATAACAGGTTGTCTTTTACGCATCCAAAGTTGTTTAGGAACCTTGTCATAGGGGGTTCTATATTCACTTGCAGCATTTCTATTCACAAGCAGGGACTACTCCATTTTCCTTTTTAGCCCAGCCAATAAAACATCTATTTGATAAATGTCCTATTTGTTTGCAATTGTAGCATTCTTCAATATTCTCATCTTCTTTTCTAGCTGAGGCTCTAACAAAATGCTTCATGTATGGTTTTCTCTTTTGAAAAGATTTGCTGGTTGATGCACCAGATTTTTGTTCAAAGAGATTTTTATAAAATCGATTTTGTTTATGAGCATCATAACCCAAACCAGCCTTGTTAATTGCACACCTTTGCTGTCCCAAAAGATTTTCCAAATTCTTTGTTCCTTGGACAAATTTGGACAGATCAGAGGTGAGTGTTTTAACTCTGTTCAGTAAATCATTTTCAGTTTTAAGAGTATCAACTAAAAAATTATTTAAGCATTCTTTTAGAGCTTCAATCTCATTTGCTAATGAATTATTTTCAGCAACTAAGACTTCTTTTTCTTTCTTTATTGTATATTTACAAAGCATATTTTTTGAATTAACAAGCAAGTCATCAATAATATCAATAAGTTCACAAGTTGTCATGTCAAGAAATTTACCTCATCGCTTTCATTTGCCATGAGACATAAGTCAGCAAACATGCTTTCCTCATCCTCGCTACTAGAGGAATCATTCTCAAGGTCTTCCCATGTGGATAATAGCCCCTTTTCTTGTACTTCTTTCCCTCTTCTTTTCTTTGTAGCAACGGACATTCATTCTTGAAATGTCCTGGTTGTTTCAGGTAATGACATGTTGTATCCTTCTTACTTGATTCTCCTTTGTGGTTGTCTTTCTTGGAAAAATTTCCTTTTTTGCCTTTGCCTCTTTTCTTCCATAGCTTCATCATTCTTTGCGCGAACATACTAAATTCATCATCTCCGTCTAGCTCTTCTTCGGTTTCAGATTTGTAAGTTTCTTCCACTTTGGATTTTAGTGCAAGCCCTTTCTTCTTTTTCTCATTTTTTAGATGAGTTGTTTCAAAGGCAATGAGATTGCCTCTTAGCTCATCATAAGTTAATGTACTGATATCTCTTCCTTCTTGAATAGCTTTATTTTAGATAGCCATGGTGGTGTGAGACTTCTGAGAATTTTTCTCACAAGTTCTTCATCTTCGAAGCATTTACCCATCATGTCTAGATTGTTGATGATGAAGGCAAAACGTTCAAACATTTGATCAATGTTTTCTTCTTCTTTCATGTTGAAAAGCTCATATTCTCTCATGAGCATATCAGTTTTAGTTTGTTTGATCTGCTTTTGCCCTCATGAGTCACTTGAAGTTTATCCTAGATTTCTTTGGCACTTCTACATTCTGGACACCTTCTCTATTCTTCAAAACTTATGGCACAATGTAGAAGGTTGACTGCCTTGGCTTGCATTTCGATTTTCTTTTCTTCTCAGTCCATTCCTCATCACTTTTAATGATGCTTTGTCCTTGTTCATTTGTAGTCATAGGCATTTCAGCTCCTTTGGTGATTATTTTCCACAGATCATAGTCTGTAGATTGAATGAAGATTCTCATTCTTTCCTTCCAGGTAACATAGTTGACTCCATTGAAAAATGGAGGCCTTGTGGTTGATTGACCTTAGTAAGAGTGTATAGAAGAATGTTGGCCATACTTCTCCTTTGGATCTTTTTGCTCCAAGCGATTAAGCTTGACCCCTAGAGACCTCGCTCTGATACCAATTGATGGTATCAGTCACTTGAGAAGGGGGGTTTGAATCAAGTGATCCTTTAAAATTTTCTGCACACTTAACACACGTTAAAACAATTCACCCAGATGTCTCCTAAGAACTAAGAGGTATTCGTGCAGCGGATGTAATTCTTGGTAAACTTTCAAAAACAGTATTTATGTGTTTGTTATCCTTTTAAAACAATATATCAGAATACAACTTTCAGCAATATAAATTAAAGAACTTGTTAGAAATGAAATGAGAATAAAGAGATAGGGTTAAGAAGAGTGCACCAAGAGCTTTTATCCTGGTTCAACTTCAATATGAAGTCTTCTCACCTCACCAATGTTGATGAGAGTTCCACAAATTTTCCAATCCAAATACAGATTCAAAACTTACAAACCAAAGTTGGTAACAAACCAACTAAATCCTCACAAAAACAATCCCAATATTTTAACAAGGACCAAGACAAATTTCCAAATATTGAACACTAACCCACTCACAATATATTTCTCACAAGATATCACTTTGAACACTAAGAACAAAGAATATTTTCTTTTCTAGATAAGTCTTGGTGGGTATGAAGATGGTTCTTCTTGAACCTTATATAAGCAGCACCTTGCAGCCATGAGAGAGAAGAACGTGACAAGGCTGGGAAGCTTGCTGCAACGTTCATTTTCCAGCATGGCAGAAGGAGTTTGAAGCATGGAAGAAGGAGCATTTCCATTTTGAATGATAAGCCATGAGGCTCTTTCTTTGTTGTGCAGAAATGCTTTACCCAATGTTGCCAAAATAGAGAAATGGCTTGACCGTTTGAAATCCCTTCTGCTGTCCCTTTTCTGCCATTTCCTCTCCTGCTATTCCTCTTTTTGCTGCCTTTCTCGGTTCCTGTTTGTTGTCATATTGCAGAAAAACGTGCTTTGTCCTTTTGCTATTGTCCTATGCTTTCCCAATGCTTTGACTTGTTGAACACACTTTTTCTCTCTTTCTCTCTTGTACTTGATGTGGACATATCTAACTTTATGACCCACAATCTACTGAGACATGATTTTTGACACACTGTTGCTTGCTTCGACTTTCGCATTCAGCTTCTTAGTCTAAGTGTGATTCATGATATTAAACAGACCAAGGATGTCTCCTGCAAATCAGGAGATATTTGCTATCTAATATAAAGCTGAAATATTTAGCAAATGTATTAGAGAAGTATGATTATGTTTGTCATCATTTTAAAGGTTTTCAAGCCAACAGGTGTTCTAGGATATGGTTTAGAGATCTTTTTGTTTATACTTTGTAATTATTTTTTGGAATTATGAAATATATTTCAATATCAGACTAATGGAAATATGAAATGTTCCTAGAATGTCCATTGATAGCATATAAATTTGGTCTTTCTTGCATAAATTCCTGTTGGAGTTTTGGATTTTTTTCCCCACTAATTAATAATAGTTATTATAACTTGCTTTGTCTTGGAAATAACCAATATGAGCAGGATCCTTGATGAATGAGTAATTTGTAACATTTGATATTCATAACCATTCAAATTAAACACACTAACACCTGGACTTTCAATTTCTTAACTTAGTCTTAACATAATCTACAAATGCAGTGTTTTATTGTTCATGGAAGTGTGAAATCCTTCATGATAAATATATTAATGAAATCTCTCAACATTAAGTGATACCATATTTGATTGAGATTTCTTAACAAGAAGTATGTAATCCTTCCAGTTTGAGTAAAGGATTTCTTCCAAGCTATTAGTATAATGAAGTGTTTGATTATAAAGGGCAATCATAAATCTGTAGTCCTTACCATTCTTTTTTATATCATTCTTCTACCATATTTGATCAAGTCTGGTATTAAATCACATAGACAGTGCTGGTGTACAGAATTTGAGTGATGATGAGATAGTGCTGATATTTGAAAGAGAATGGTGTGTGTGCTTGGGTTCTGTACGGCATATGCCTTTTCTTTTGAGGGGTGTGTGAGAGGGAGAGTCAATGGCTGGGTTGTTAAAGGATTTCTTTTGGAATGATGCACTGTAATTGTTTTCAAAATACAGGTGTTGTTCTTTTTATCTTGATGATGTGTTATAATGGATGGAATGGGAAGCCAATATCTCCTTGGTGGTAAACTTTGTATTTATTTGTGATAGCTACACAATTTTTTCTGATCACTATAATGACCTTGATGGCAATGCTGAAGGGTTGGAGTGATATGTTGTTTATGTGCTTTGTTTGTTAGCAAGGAGATTAATACAGGGAAATGAATGCTATGGTTTAAATGTTGTTTTGGCTATGGAGTTTCAAGAGATGGTCTCTGATTGTGTTGAGTTGACCTACTGTTTATAGGGAATATGAAGTGGATGGAAGATATGGTTCTGTTTCTCTATTGGGTTGGGCCTTATCATTGTGAAAGAAAAGGTGTTGTTATCTCAATAAAGGACTATCAATGATGTTAGCTTGGCTATATTCTTCATCATTTTCCTTTGTACTGCTGATGTCCTCAATTGTGGTGCCAATATTGTGTTGATGACCCATGAGATGGTATGAGACATTTGTGGCTAGGATATGATATTGGAATTTGTATGTGTTTGTGGCCTATGTAGCTCGGTTTTGCTCCTAGGAATTTAATTGAGATGGCCTGTACTGCTGCCCTGTTTCTTTGATTCAGGAATTGGAGTTGAACTTTAATATTTGTGTGGATGCAAATTGGAGGTATGGTTTGCTGTTAGGGGATATTTCACGGGCTCATATTCCTATTTTGCTACTATCTTCAGAAAATGATCATTTAATGCAATAGGTGGTGGGTTATAGTGTAGACGTTTATTTAGTATTGCTACCATGGGTTTGTTCTAAGGTTTTTCATATTATGGTTGTTACTAAAGCCATTGGTCTTGCTGCTAAGTTTCTATTATTTAGGAAAGGTTATTAAAGTCTAATAGGTGGATGTCTTAAGTTTGGTGTTTTTTTTTTTTGGGGTTATTTGCATATTATTTATGGATTTTGGTTGCTTCCCTTATTTGGGATTAATTAAAATCATTACTCCCTAATATTCATTCTCAGATAAATATGGTTATGGAGGTGTTATAAGATGTTATTGTTATAATTGTTTTTCCAAACATGTAATTTACTTTTGCATCTAATCTAATTAACCTTCCCTGTGCATCGCACGAGTTACTAATAATAGTTTTTGTTCTTTGATATAGTTATTAATTATTATCATTTGAATGCATCTAATATATTAAAAAAAAATAATTTTCATGCATCATATGGGTTATATAGATATAGCGATTTAGTTTATATATATTTAATTTACTTCATTTAATTTTAACTAAATATCAAATTCAAACATTTTTTCTTTTGTAAATCATGCATGTGTCATGAAAAATACCTAATATTTTAGGCTAATTAAAACATAATTTTATTGTATTACATCGTTATAATTCATGTATGAAACATGTTATCAAAATAATTATCACGTCGATAATATTATCAACTTTACATCTAATCTAATTAACCTTTCTGTGCATCGCATAGGTTACTACACTAGTTGGATACAAATATGGAACCAATAAATTCTTCGATGAATGGATTTTGCAATACTAAGCAGATCTGTTTCCCAAATTTTTGTGAGTATTGTCCCTCCTTGACCGCAGTGTCAAGGAAATGTGATAACTGCAGTGGGAAGGGTTTATGGGTTGCAGCGGCGCTCACTCTCTCCGGTGACGAACTCCATCGTGTCTTTGGGCATCACCGTCGTCTGCCATCGGAGCAAGAAACTTGCTCTCTCAGTGGCTTCCCTCATTCATGACTTTTCCTAATGCCTCATTACGTCTAAGGCACAGTCTCCAACAACTATGTCCCACACACTCTTCAGAAGCACCTCCAGCACTGCATCACAACCTCGCTCTTCTCTTGAAATCGTGCAAAAAGGCCTCCGAAACTCGTCAAGTTCATGCCTTTATGGTCAAAACCGGTCTCACCAACGGCCCTTTCACTCTCAGCAAGCTCCTCGCAGCTTCAGTTTTTGATATGGACTATGCAGTATCCATTTTTAGCTCTGTTCAAAACCCGAATCTTTTCATGTTCAACACAATGATCAGAGGCTATTCTATGAGCAATTTCCCCAATAAGGCATTGCCCATTTTCAATGAACTGAGGAACCATGGAGTTTTGATGGACCAGTTCTCTTTCATCACTGTGCTCAAGGCTTGTGGTAGGGTTTCAGATGTTGGGTTTGGCCAAGGGATCCATGGGGTTGCAGTGAGGTCTGGGAATGTGTTTTTTGTTGATTTGAGGAATACCCTTTTGCATTTCTACTGTGTTTGTAAGAGAATTGGAGATGCCCACAAGGTATTTGATGAGTTTCCTGAAGGAAATGACTTGGTTTCATGGAACACTTTGATGGGTGGGTCCTTGTTTCTAAGCCCAAGTTGGTTTTTGATTTGTTTAGGGAGATGTGTTGGAATGGGGTTAAAGCTGGTGTTGCCACTGCATTGAGTCTTTTGTTAGCAACTGGTGAGATGGGGAGTTTTGTTGGAGGGAAGTGTCTCCATGGATATTGTATAAGAATTGGACTTGGTTCTAATTTGAGTGTTGTTACTGCATTGATTGATCTGTATGTGAAAACGGGTCGTATTTGTTTGGCGCGCCAAGTATTTGATGGTGTTGCTGAGAAAGATGTTGTCTTATGGAACTGTTTAATAGGCAAGTATGCAAGAAATGACTTGGTTGGAGAAGCAGTGGCTTTACTGCATCAGATGAGAATTCAAGGTGTTAAACCTAATTCTTCTACCTTGGCGGGGTTGCTTTCGGCTTGCCCTGCATCTGGTTCCATGCAAGTTGTTCGATACGTTAGTAGTTTTATCGAAGAGGAGAAACTAGAAGTGGATGCAGTTCTTGGAACAGCTCTTGTTGACATGTATGTTAAATGTGGCTTTCTAGATGAGGCTATGAACACATTCGAGAGGATGGAGAGTAAAGATGTGAAAGCTTGGACAGCCATGATTTCAGGCCATGGAGTTCATGGGCAGCCAACTAATGCCATTAAGCTTTTTGATAGGATGGGGAATGAGGTTTAGGCCAAATGAAGTTACTTTTTTGGCAATTCTCACTGCTTGTAGTCATGGAGGGCTCGTAATTGAAGGGATGGAAATTTTTAAGAGCATGGTTCAAGAATATGCCTTTTCACCACAGGTTGAACATTATGGATGTCTTATTGATCTTCTAGGTCGAGCAGGAATGTTGCATGAAGCACATAAACTAATCAAGAGCTTACCCATTAAGGGTGATGCTACTGCATGGCGTACACTGCTTTCTGCATGTCGAGTCTATGGTGATGTTAAATTGGGGAAATGTGTGAAAGATGTTCTGACCAGCATTTATACAGAGCATCCTACAGATTCCCTCCTAATGTCTAGCACTTATGCTGCTGCTGGAAGAATCTCAGATCTTATGAGAATGCAAAAGAAGCAAACTAATGTTATAGAAGAAAATTATGGGGTGCTTGAAACAGGAGTAAGTATGGTAAAGGAAACCGGACTCAGTATAGTTGAAATTGATAATCAAGGATGAGAACACTAATGGTTCACCTACAGGTGTTGTCTCTATTACACATAGTGATGACCTCTACAGTGCACCAAAACACTGGATCACATGTCCAACACAGACAGTCCCTCCTGACATGTGGGATGATGTTCATAAAATTTTGATGTCAATGTCAGTTGTTTCCATCTATGCTTGAGTGGAAATGGTTCGTGTCCATCCTATTTGATTCGATTACGATTATGCCCCTAGAGCCCAAAAAAACTAAACTAAACCAAAACCTTCAGTAAACTCAATGTGTAAAATGGAGCCACCAGACCTAAAGCAGGCATTTTGCCATAACAGCATGTGAAAGAGGAGACGCCATGGACTATTTACATGATGGAGCTCTTACTCTTTTGACTTGAGATTGTGTCATGAGTTCAGCTAGATATGTTTATTGCTTCTAAGGCAATCAACGATGTTCAAGAAGTGTTGCCTTTTTCTAGTCCTAGAGGCTTGAGTTTCACCAATTAAGAATGGTACGCGTTTTTGTCCTCATAATTTATAACTCTTCATCTCTACTATTATCCCTGCTGTGGTTGTGTCATCTTGACAAGCTTGTTGTTTAGAGTATGTAGCCAAACGAATATGCATTTACATTTCTACTGCTGTCTAAATATTGTACCTTATTTGAAATTCAATTGTTTATTTCCCTTCTCCTTTAACTGTTATCATTATGTCATCTATAGGCTGCGTGCCTCTTCTTGTAGGGGCTACATCATCATCACACTATCCTGTACTTGATTTGATCCAACTAGTGTAGAGGTGCTTGATTGGCTGTAGGGATATTAAATAAGGTTCTCATCTTTCCAACACCCCACACACTCTAATCAAGTAGCTCTTTAATTGTCTTAATTTCATGCCCTTGGGGTTGTGGAATAGACTCCCATCATTGCCAAATTCCAATAAGAGTGCAGTTTAAGATGGTCTTTTGTTGCAAGAAAAGACACTTCAACAACTTATATTCTTCTTTGAGCTAGCTTCTTACCATGAGCAGGATGGGAAGTTTGTGGCAAAAGGGTTGCTATAAGGGTTTATTATGCATGTCATTTACGAACACCTAATTGTAACAAGTAATTGAAATAAATAAAAGTTTCAATTGGAAAATGATCATTTTACAAATTGTAATTACATAGAAAGTTCTGAGTAGAGAAGAATCTCCTATGCAAATAATACTAATCTAGCATGTTTTACAGGTGTACAATTGCAACTTTATAACACAATGAAATTGTGGATGACCTGACAAGCAGCAACTTCCGAAGATAGGTAAGGCAACATCTTTTCATTGAAGTATTTGCCTACCATAATCAGCATTAAACTTTTCATATTTGTGGGCATGGAGATGTGCAGATAGCCTTGTGTTCTTTAAAGTTGTCTCTATATCTTCTGGTCTAATTGGTCCAACTTTTGGCAAATCTACAAGCCAATGGTTATGGTTAGTTCAAGAATAAAACAAAAAGTACTAAATCTTTAGGAAAACAGCTATAACACAATCTCCTATGAGAAATGATTGCTCATGTTGAAAAATTAACTTCAAGGAACAAACTTAGCATAACTTTTGAATCTGCAAAAGAAATGCTCGGAAGTCTATCAATGTGCTCTTAAGAAGGAACTTGTTAAAGTTTAAAATTCAACCATAGGGATGAAAACGTCAACAAACATTGGCCAGGCCCTAAAACTTGAGGGCTTAAAAAATATCCAAAAAACTATTGGATTAATAATGATGCTTTCACATTTGTGCAAACTTTATAAAAGAGGTATGAAGATGAATATACATTGTGACTCTCCACTACAGCCCTACCTTGCATGTCTGAAAAAGCTTTTCTTCTCATCTTCAATTTAGATTAATTTCCTTCAAATGATGATTGGAATGCAATGATACATCAATAAACCTGCAGATTAGGTATACTTTGTGTGAAACAAGTTTTGGAGATGATACATTTTCCATGTAATATCCGTTTTTTTAGATAAATTTGAACTCGAAATCATTTGACATGTGAATACAGTAGGTTACATCCTTAATTTTCAGTGTTCCTCGGTAGACATTTTTGCTAGTAACTGCTGCAAACCACATACCTTCTTCATGCACCACCTCGTCTCTACTCAAGTTATGACATCAAGCGTCTCGAGGGTTGCATTGCTGCCTCTTTACACAGTAACAGGATATCTGCTGCAAGCTTAATTTTAGTTTGGGATACGCTAGGCTACTTGACATATTCAATGGGAAAATGATGTGCAAGATAATTACTTTAATTATCTAATTAGTGGATAATCAATCAACCATTGTTAATTTCATCCTCTTGGTAATCTAAAGGCATGGTTATGTCGTTAGATGTTTTTAATTATTTTTAAGATCTAAATATGATCAGTTTTGAAATTTTAAATTCCCTTCAAAATGAAAATTTTAAGTTTAAATTTGAAAATTCAAATTCCCTCTCAAAATTCACTCACAAAGAGCTCTGGCCTATTCGACTGCATAAAGATAATGTATTTTTTATTTTAAATGGGTAAAAATTCCCAATTCCAATATCTCATCTAAAAATGGGTTTCATTAATTTTATTCATAATAAATCACTTGTTTATTTATTCCTCTAATTTTACTGTGAATGTGTATAAAAATTAGTTATTTAAATTGTGCTCACTGAATTTTTTTAGAGGTAATTAAGAATAGGGTGGATTGTGTGCATCTTCCCCAGGTAAATTAGGTGGGGTGGCTGCACCCGTAATTTTCAAACTTGGATCTGCATTATACGGTTGTCCGCTGAACTTGTCTCTTCTACTTTTACTTATTTTATTTTTGCATGTATACGTGTTCTCTTTTCTTTTTTTGTCCAATTTTCTATTTTATTTTTCTTCTTTTTTTCTGCGAGCTTATAGAATTGGGTTGAAAAAACTATGGAGGTGGGCCAAAATAGAAATGAAAAAAATGGGCTTTTAGTCTGTCCTTTTAATTTTTGGATTCTAATTTTTTTGTTTTGATTTTAAATCGTAAAAGAAGAAGGAGGAAAAAAAGAAAAAAGAAAGTAAATAGAATATAACAAAATAAAGCATATCAAAAGAAAAAAGATATGTACCGAGAAAACTTTGGACAAAATCTACTCTATGCAATGCTTGAAGCGAGCTGTTAAGAATGAAATAGATTATAAAGCTTCTTTTTCTTTGATATATTTTCTCGTGAGTTCATGAGAAAACATATTTTGCATTTTTTTTTTCTTTTTTATATCTTAATGATATTAGATCTGATTAGATTCCTAACAATTGTTTAGAGAATGTGAAGAAGAATGTTCTCATTAAGCCGTAGTCATTGTGCCAAACAATTATAATATTATTTACATAGGTCTCAAATTAGGTAGCAATCTTGATTTCAGTTATTGGATAATTTTATTGTTTGATCACTTAAGGCTTAAAATATCTAGAAACTTGTTGAATGTCTGGGGCAAATGCAGCAATTCAAAGGAAAGATCAAATGGTTTTGTCCCAAATCCATTTGGGAGAAGATTATTTGGCATTTGGCAAAATTGTCAATGCCCAAAATACCAAAGAAGCATGGGATGTCTTAAAATTGTCTTACAAAGGTGTAAATGAGGCCTATAAATTCAAATTACAGTCCTTATGCAAAGAATAAAAACATATGAAATATCCAATTGAAACATTATTGAAAAATACTATTCTCATGTTACTAACTTTGTCAATTAGATAAGAATGCATGAACGAGATATCAAATAACAAGAAGTTTGAGAAACCATGTGATGACTATGATAATAGAGTTACATGATATAGACACAACGATTAGTGCAGAGTTGCAGGAAAGCATATATAATCGGGTTAAAATCTAAAAGACAGTGAAATCAACAGGAGATGTCTCGGAGAATCAAATAAATTTAAACAAATTTGTTAAGTCAAGATTGAGAAGAAAGAGGAAATGATCAAGACTAGGGGAAATTTAGGTCAGATGACCAAGTCGTGCAAGTAATTACAGCCAAGAAAGAAACAACAATTTCATACTATACAATAAAAAAAAGGGGTGTAAATAATTTCGAGGTCTGCAAGTCGAAAAAGAAGAGGTAAATTTTATTAAAAACAAATAAACAAAAAGACAAAATGCATGAACAAATCTTACTTGTTTTGTTGTAGAAAAGTTGGAAAAATTTTGAATCTTAATTTTTTAAAATAGTCATAGGGATAAATGTAATTTTCTCTTTATAAAAGAAGATAAAATAATTTCGGTATAGTTGCAGTTTTTTCTCTTCTCTCACACCACCATTGTTAATTACTAGCTCTTTCGAACTTCTTCACCGTTTGTCAAACTTCTTTAAATGCACATAAATCTGATTTTTGACTAGTTAGTAGTCAGCTTTCGGTTGTGTTCTTTTCAAACTCTAGCTAGGCCTTAAACAAAGTAAGTGCATTCAGTTAAGTTTTTGTTCATGTCTCCTCTCCTCCCCAGTTACATTGAAGAATTGGAACATATTTCCGGCCTATTTATGCCTTCAAATTGATCACAACATCAAGCTAGAAGTTAGGACTTCAAACATACCAACCAGCTAATTACCTAATGATTTTGAACTTCTAAAAGTAGTAGTTCTGCTCCCAACAAAGTATTTTAATGACAACGGATAAGATTATTAGCTTCATTGGACCAAAACCAAGCCAATAAAGGCACAGCTTACACGAGTAATTCTAATTTCCGAAAGTTTATCTATAATCACTATATAGACCATCCGTCTACCATTTCTTGACGACTCCTTGAGTAGAAACCTAGACTAGAACTTAAAAAAACTGAAAATCAGGTACCTACTGATGGAGTACATATTTGACAGAAGGGTCAATTTCCATCACCCCCTCAAACTTGAATAAGTGAAGCATTTACTGTAGAAAACAAAACCAAGTTAATATCTTCTGATAACAAAGTATCTAACACCCAAGGATAATAAAGAAATGGTGAAATTTGGTACAAAGGAGAAAATTTTTAAGGACATTTCCCATATGTTTGAAGAGATAGACCCAGAGATGACCGTTCTAGTCCATAAGTAACAGCAGTAACCTGTTTGTGGGCTTTATACTACCCATAATGTTAATTTTAATGGGAAAGTGAGAATAGAGTCAGAACGACATGCTGTTATGCAACGGCTAAGACCATATTTCATCCAGGAAGTTGTTTTTTTCGCTACACCATTACTAGTAGTGATGCAAGGGTACAAATTACACCATGTTGCATTAGGCATTTGAACTTCTAGAATCCAGCTAGGGGATAGAAATCATTAACAAACGTTCACAAAAAATAATCCCTAGCTACTTGTTCAATATTTCAATGAAAAGATTATGACCAGTTTCCATTTCACTAGTTTTATCTACTAAAACGTTTGCATAAAAAAATCGTCTGATATAAGTATATTTTTTTACTCTCTTCTTTCCATCAAAAGAAATGTTCAAGAATGTTAGTCTAAACACACGTTCAAGCTTCAAATTATGATTTCAGGATTAACTAACTCAATAAATGGATTCATTGGATTGAGAAATCCTATTTCCGCCAGTCACATCTACTAGATCCTTTTATTGTATGAGTATTAATGTAAAATAAACCTCCATATTAGATACTTTTTATTATTTCAATAATAACTAAAAAAATAGAGAAATAAATTGTCGTAAGAGAGAGTTAGTTAGTATAATTTACTTTATTCCTTTTGAAATATTTATCCACTTTTAGACAACTTTATATTTTAAAATATTTATCAATTTTACATTTCAATGAAGTATTAATTTTATTTTTTCAATTTACATTAATACTCATTCAATAAAAGAAAAAAGCTAGCATATTATAAAAAAGGTTTATGGCCTTTGATTAACGTTCATAGTAGCAGCACTACAATCCACTGCGGCCGAGATAT
This sequence comes from Dalbergia oliveri, assembly GCA_030441495.1. Classification (NCBI taxonomy): domain Eukaryota; kingdom Viridiplantae; phylum Streptophyta; class Magnoliopsida; order Fabales; family Fabaceae; genus Dalbergia; species Dalbergia oliveri. Next base: position 15,380 of record JAMLFY010000454.1, on the reverse strand, counting down.
GCCTCAGATTCGCTTAACACAGAAGCCTTAAAATCGAAGTGCGATACCATTTGACAAACTAGCAACTTCAATTCGACCAAACCCAAAAAAAAAAAAAAAAAAAAAACGGGAACTTCAACCCAAATGGGTCAAGTTGCGACAATAGGATCATCAAGACATTGGGCTTTTTAATTTTTTAGTGCACAACTGTTCATCTCGTATTGAAGCCATTCACATTGGATTGGACTCAACCCATGACTCGCTAATTCATGACTTGGATCCCTCCATCCCTTTCTTTCACATGCATCCTCTTTTACGGGAGCTAGATAATTCTATTACAACATGATACATATCTAAGTCGTAGCAACTCATGATATCTAGGATGTTATGGCTCAAGCAACATGATAAACTTAGAGTTACACCTTATGTATCTAATGATAGTATAGAGACTTGATTCACAATAGCTATTTTGCTATGTGGCACTTTTTTTTTTAACAACGTATCATGACTAGTCACATTTTATAATAATAGCAATTCAACTTTCAACTCATTCTAACTACAATAATAGCAACATAACATATAAGACAATAATAACAACACACTTATTGCTACTAAGGATATGATTTATTGCTACGATTTGACAATTCACATGACAGGTTTCATGACTTGGCACTTGTTTCATTTATTGTTATAGCAATATGTAACATCTTCGGTTCCTTTTAGACAGGTTCATTATATATATATATATATATATTTGACACGGGCTATTCCATGTCTTGAATTTGAACTCAATATCGTTCATGTAATCTACCATTCCAGCTGACCATATTTTGGTGTGTGAGATTGTTACAATGCAGCTCATACAATAAAAGACAACAATAAGCAACGACCAAAAAAGTTAGACAAAGATAAGCTATTAATTTTGAGGAACGCCACATGCTAGATTTTGAGCATGTCAAAATTAACACGACAGGATTGTCTTTCTCCCCAAAAGGGTGTCAGTGCCAGAACGATGACGATCTCCTAATATCACACAACTATTTGTATAAAGGGACCTATTAAATTTATTTATATCAAAATTATGCGAAAATTAAATTCTTTACTGTAGGGATTAGTAGTATAACAAATCAGTAAGAAACACTAGACATCTTGATTCTACTATCAATAGAAGCAGGAGTACCTCATAATCAAAGAAGGCTGCGTTGTTGGCTTCTTAAATTATCATTTGAGTTATCTAAACAGTTGTCCACCTTAGACTAACCAAATACAAAGACAAACTAGCAAACCTTAATTTCTTTCTGGTGCACCTAACATTCTGTTTTTCTCGGATGACGATGGTTTAAATTGAGGCCTTTTTATTGACTGCTCTGGATTGCCATTTTTTTTTAAAAGTGTTGTGGTTAGGCAAATTTGCGCGAACATCAATCCTCTGTCAAATTAAAGGTAAATAATTCATACGCAAATCAGGATATTAATAAAGATATTTCTTATTTTAATTAGTGAGCTTAGTTAAAATTTAAAGCTATAACATTGCTTCTATTCAACTAATTCAAATCTAATGAATTTAAGTGCCTCGTCAGGAGCCAGGTAGGATGACACATTTTTACTTAACGTGACATGTCAATTTTCGTTAAAGTTAGCTAAGAAATGAGTTAATGGCAAATATAAATCACATTTTCGAATTTTAAGAACTAAACAATAAATTTCTTAATATCTATAGTCAAAATACTTTAACACTAAAATGAACAAATCACAATACCTTATACAGTTGATAGATAATTGGTTTTCTTAAAAATTTAGTAAGAGTTTGATTTCTATGTATGTATATAAAAAGAGTTTGATAGTCAAAGGATTCTTCAAAACACTTATCTCAAAAGAATTAGTTAATTACTCTCAATTGATTAATATTAAGAAGAACAATAAAAATATTAAAATGAACATGACTCAATATAGAACATTAAAGAAAATAATACACCAAAATCAATGCATTTTTTCTGGCTTGCACCAAGATTATTTTACTAGCTTTCTAGTAAAACGGCCTAGGATGAATCTAGTAAAACGGCCTAGGACGCATCACAAGTAAGTCCTCTTTTAGTTCCAGGGACAAGAAGACAGATATGGCTGCTCCTCTCACATGCATCACATTCACATGCCTTAATATTTTAATATTTTCTATTAGAAACAGGTAGAGTTTTGACACCTACTTTGTCCTGCAGCGTGCCGCAGCAGCAAACCCAAACCCATAACTTCCTCTGAAAAAAAATTGTAACATACTCATAGAGAAGAGTCTCTCTCCATCCACAACGTATTCCTATCCTTGGATGATGAAATAAGCCCCACTTGTCAACACAATTATCAGATAATGGAAGAAGATAAAAGCTTGCGGAGGAAGAATTTTTTTTTTTTCAGCGTGTGTTTAGAAGAATGACTCCTTTCACTTCCGCTGTGTCCTCTATAGGACTAAAAAGGGTATTGATATTCAAACAACAAAAAAATAATACTACCTGCTTAACAACTATTGAATGTTATGTAATAAATAAAGTGTATAAGATCTATTATCATATTTAATAATTATTAAATAAGAGTCTCAATAAATACTGTTTTTTTTTATTGTTTGAATAGCACTTTTGGAGTCGAAATCTGTTGGCCCATGTGGACAACCAACTGCATGTGGACAACCAACTGCTGTCTTTCGTTCATTCCTCCATAGATACCCGAACTGTCCAACATTTTCCTCACCAACCAATCCCCTTCAATTCATTGAACTCAACAAAAAAGGATGGAAAAAAACATGCTGTGCTTGCTCCTTCCTCACTACACATCATACTCCCACCAATATTTTCAATTATAAAGGCCTTTTCTTTCAAAGTCCTTGATCTTCTATACCCTTTTTTTTTTTCCTTTGGCCTTTTTTCATGTTCATCATGGCCAAGCTACTGCTCCAACTCTTCCCTATGCTACTGTTCTTTCTGATCCTAGTTTCATCTCAGCCTGAACAGCTCCTATATGCTGGATTCAAGGACTTGGGAAACAACAACAACTTGACCTTGAATGGAATAGCAGAGATAGAGAAAAATGGGATCTTGAAGCTCACAAATGAGACCAGCAGATTGATTGGTCATGCTTTCTATCCAACACCTTTTCAGTTCAAGAACCCCACCAATGGTAAGGTTTTCTCTTTCTCTTCTTCATTTGCTTTGGCTATTGTTCCCGAGTATCCAAAGCTAGGTGGTCATGGCCTGGCCTTCACCATTGCACCTTCCAAGGATCTCATCCTCAGGGCTCTCCCAAGCCAGTACCTTGGCCTCCTTAACTCCACTGACATAGGGAACTTCTCCAACCACCTCTTTGCTGTTGAGTTTGACACTGTCCAGGACTTTGAGTTTGGGGACATCAGTGACAACCATGTTGGGATTGACATCAACAGCTTGGTGTCCAATGCTTCTACCAATGCAAGCTACTACACTGATGACTCAACCAAAGAAGATCTAAACCTCAAGTGTAGTAAACCAATTCTGGCTTGGGTTGATTATGATTCTGCTGAAGGTGTCATCAGTGTCACACTTTCCCCTCTTCTTCCAAACCCAAAAACTCAACCTTGTCCTATTCTGTAGATCTCTCACCAATTTTTCATGAGTCCATGTATGTTGGGTTCTCTGCATCAACAGGTTTGCTTGCTAGCTCTCATTACATCTTGGGGTGGAGCTTCAAGATCAATGGACCAGCTCCACCCCTTGATCTCTCTTCACTCCCACGGCTTCCAGCTCCAAAGAAGAAACAAACATCTATGGTTGTTGGGGTTGCAGTCACTTCAGCTTTCATTGCTTTGTCTGCTATCTTTGTTGGCATCTACTTGTTCAGAAAAATCAAGAATGCTGATGTGATAGAGGCTTGGGAGCTTGAGATTGGGCCTCACAGGTACTCCTACCAAGAGCTCAAGAAAGCCACAAAGGGCTTCAAGGACAAGGAGCTACTTGGTCAAGGAGGGTTTGGCAAAGTTTACAAAGGAGCACTGCCAAATTCCAACACACAAGTAGCTGTTAAGAGAGTCTCACATGAATCAAAACAAGGCCTAAGGGAATTCGTATCGGAGATAGCCAGCATCGGCCGGCTTCGCCACCGGAATCTGGTTCAGTTACTGGGATGGTGCTGCCGCCGCAGCGACCTCCTTCTTGTGTATGATTTCATGGCTAATGGGAGCTTGGACAAGTACTTGTTTGATGAGCCAGATACTATCCTAAGTTGGGAGCAGAGGTTCAAGATCATAAAGGATGTTGCTTCAGCTCTTTTGTATCTGCATGAAGGATATGAGCAGGTGGTGATACACAGAGATGTGAAGGCTAGCAATGTGCTGTTAGATAGTGAACTCAATGGAAGACTTGGAGATTTTGGTTTGGCAAGATTGTATGAACATGGGGCTAACCCAAGTACCACAAGAGTGGTTGGTACCTTAGGCTATTTGGCACCTGAGTTTTCCAGAACAGGTAAGGCCACTCCTAGCTCAGATGTCTTTGCATTTGGTGCACTTTTGCTGGAGGTGGCATGTGGGCTCAGACCTGTGGAGCCAAAGGCATTGCCAGAAGATTTGGTTTTGGTGGATTGGGTGTGGAAAAGGTACAAAGAAGGGAGAATACTTGATGTGGTGGACCCAAAATTGAATGGTGATTTTGATGAAAGAGATGTGCTCATGGTGCTGAAACTGGGGCTGATGTGTTCAAATTGTGCACCAACTGCTAGACCTAGCATGAGACAAGTGGCTAGATATTTGGATGGAGAAGTTGGGTTGCCAGATGTGGTGACGAAGCCAGGAGAGATAACTCAACATGAGGGTTTTGATGAATTCTTGCACCCCCTTCAATCCGCTTCATTTAATAAGTTGAGCTCAATATCCTATATTGGAAATAGAGATATGTATGTTAGTTTTCCTTCATTTACCAATTCACCTATTTTTACTCCCAATGGAAGAGGAGAGACAAGGTGATTTTCTGCATTGTCTTGACAGGTACACTTCATATACCTTTTTGTCTTCGTACTTAAAATTCATTTATTTCTCATAATTGTAGAGAATAAGTTATGGTCTTGATGATTTAAATCCCAAAATAGTAAAGTTTCTACTTTAATTTTGTTCCCCATTGGCACCCCATTTTTCTGCATTTATTGTATCTCCCTTCATTTCGTGAGATAGCCTAATTCGCTGCCTGATAGATGAACGATTTTGCTTACTTCTGTATTCTCTTTTGCCCTGAGAATTGACGAAACAGTTTGCTTTAAAGGGATCCAATTTTGTTTACTAATGTACAATTGCACCTCATCATCTCAACTAAAGCATACTCTAGAGCCTAGAGAGATTATTTGTCCTTCTTGAATAAAGCCACTGCAAACCTAGCTAATTTCTTCGAACATTTTATTAGAAGGGTGTACTGAGAGTCACAAATTTCATCTTGTCTTGCTATTACCATGGCTATGGTCAGGGACTATCCACGATAGTAAAAGTGGGAGCATATGTCCCACAACAATTTTATAATTTTATAATAATTATAAAAATATTTATATTTTTAACCTTCACTATTTTATTGAATTTGATCCCATATTAATTCTACATGCTAATCTATCATTTGTGGCCCCAATAACAAAAGTTCTTAGATTCGTCACAAGCTATGGTGCAACTTTTTTTTTTTTTTATATACTACTATGGTGCAACCTTAACCTTATTTTATTAGCTACTGATGTTTTCATTTCAGCCTCAAATTAACTCTCCTATAGAACTTAACTATTCCATTCATGCTGAAACAGTTTCTCCTTAACCAAAAGATGAATTTGGCACTCCAATTTGTTGTTATTGTCATTTCCCATCATTGAACGCCATAAGCTGACAGCTAGTGCAGGCCTCAAATACTCTTATTTTATACTTTCATCGATGAGGGTACCTTTGATTCAAGGATAAATTGGGTAAAAATTGTTATAAATTGGTTTTATGCGTAAAATTACATATAAAATTAATCAATAACATTTTCATCCTATTTTTTACCTCAATCAAACCACATCCAATTTTTTTTGTACTTTTTATATATGGATTTTAGATAAATTTTATTCTGAATGAAATTATTGAAGAATTTTGTAATTCTCAATGCTATTTGTCAATGAATTTTTTGTCAATCCCATATTGGTGTAAAAACAGCATCCAGATGCCATATACCAAAAAAAAAAAACAAAACAGACTGCTCTAGGTTCACTATCCCCAATGAGGCCCACGTAGCATGTTTTGATGATGCAAATGGTTCTGCCACATAGTACATTGTAATCCATATGTGTTTATTCCTCTTGCCTACAAAAGCAGTCTAAGAAATGAACAACTAAGCCAATAAATTAAGTGAAGGGAAAAAGATATAAATAAGATAAATTTAGAATCTTTTTTCTTTTATGAAATTAGGGCTTAGGTATTTTTATTTATTCTTTTCTCTTTGGTACTGATTTTTATTTATTCTTTGATGGATAAATGAAATTTTTTTTTCATTTTTTATGTTAATCATTTTTCATACTTTTAATTTTTCATTTGTCCATCAAATTAAAAATTAATTATTAATTGGGGTTTGAGTAATTTTTCCCTTTTTTTCTCTAATTAGCATGAGTTCATCCATGTCTTTCAATTTATTGACTCTAAGTAGTTTTACATGAAATATATAAAACAATTTAGGACAAAATAATCCTGACCTCTCATGTGATTTGATAAAATTCAAATTGATTCTTTTCTATTTGGTCAGATAACACTAATCTCTCTGGATGGACTATACAATGTGTAATGAAGAGAACAGTTAATTATTTTACACACTTAAAGAAAATTTGTGTAATAATTTCATAAATTCAGGGATTTACTCAATGAGGTTCATAGAAAAAGGATTTGAATTTTATCAAAGCTGAGAAGGTTGGCATATTTTCCAAAATTTTTTTTTTACAATGAATAGCAATTTTTATTTTTCCCATATTTTTAAATTCAAATCCAAGTGTTATAGATAGAGTTATTGTGAGAGAAATAAATTCAAATCCAAGTGTTATAGATATAGTTATCATGAGGGAAATAGTGGACGAGTTGTCTAACGCTGGGTCACCACTCCACTATAAATTTCTTTCCCACTTATTTAACTCTTTTTTCGTCACTTATGATTATAGAACATAGGCAAAGCTATCTTAAGTCAAACAGGCAATACTTTTTTTTAAATTTTTTTCAGTGAAAGAAATGCGAATTAAAATATGCATGATGCTTTTAATATTCAAGTTTTTCTTCCACTATTCTACCAAAGAAGACTTAGAGAGGAGAAATAGGAGAATTGCATTTGATTGCTTCAGAATTGGTCATTGCACGCTTCTTTTCTTGAGAGGCACTTTCTATAAACATATCTTTTAAATCCTACAAAGGGTGGAATCATAGTCAATAAGTCGACGAACTTGTCATTAATGTAGCTGCCACGTAGAAAATGTTCGGCCACGCATGATAGCCGCGAAAGGAATTCAGATGTGACGCCCATTTAAAAATAACTAGTTAACTACTCATCATTAAAATAAAACATAGCTTTATAACTTTAGTAACAAAATGGTTTATGTATAGGTTCCTTAAAATTGGTTAAGGGAGATTCTGTGACATTAGGTGAGATATTGTTGAAAATTCAGGTTGACACAAATTTAGTTTTAATCAAACAAGCTTCAATTAGTGTCAACAATCATGCCTAAAGACTATAAGAATTTAAAACATGATCATGAGCAATTGCAGAAGCACAAAATAAAATTCAGTGTATTTCACGCCCAATCAACTCATGATGCACAAATTAGAGAGCTAAAACATAAAACAAATAAATAAACATGATTCATATTTACGCATCAAGAAACATGGTCATTTACTGATATGCAATAGTATATACGTGACAATCACCAAGATGGGCACCAATATTCAATTAAAGATATTTCCTATCAGCGAAAACTATTTATTTTTTTCTTAAAAAAAAATTTGTTCTTTTCTGAAATGAAAAAATAAAAAATATTGATATTTTTGTCCAATCAGAAGTTTAGTTGGGAGGAAAAACTCAATCTAGTCAAAATTCATCAAGTGCTAACTAAGATACTTAAAGATCACACTTTGAAAACTTGAAATTCAAACACAAATTAAAACAATACATAATCATAAGATCAAGCAAATGAACTAATCCATATCATTGTTGCATAAAGCAACAAAAACAATGCTTGCATAAATCATTCTTCTTTTTTTTTTATAATTATCAAGCGAGCTCAAAGCCCAAAAAAGGGCAAAGCAAGCATGAATCAACACTGTAACAGAACATAGTTTGTAACCCATAATACATCAAAAGTAACAGCAAAATTGCCAGAGATAAAATAAATAAATAAATCCTATAATCACCATCAGATACTATCATCATCCCCTGCATAGCCATCAAGAATGGGATAGTACCTGAATATAATGCAACAAAACAGATTAACTCCCGCAAAGATATAAAAACAAACAAAGCCGTGCAGATTCATGAGTTGCCACCAAATCTTGATAGAAATTCCAAAAGCTAGATAAGCATCATACCATGTGGCCATAAAATCCCACAACTCATTAGTACAAATAATATTTTTCATAAAAGAAAGTTCCAAGATTCAATAAACTAGCACAATCAACCAGGTAGTTCTAAACACAAACCCATATCCAGTACACACAACACAACCCAAAATTCCAGCACAATAAGGATGATGCTACACTTGTAGTATTAGCACAGATTCCACCTAAAACACATTCCCCGTAAAGCAATTGAGATATTATACGAGTGCCCAGTACCCAAACCATTACTACCACTGTTAAGAAGAATTGTCGTACTTTGAAGTTTTAATGCTCTATCAAGTGACCAAATTTGACACAAGAAAGTCACGTGCTATAGCCTATAGGCACAAGTGCTGATAAGTAATAACAATAAAATCAATCATAATGACAAAATACCAGGAACATCCAGAATTCCTGAATCATACATGATTAAACTATCTAAAGAAAATTTGAGTAAGATAGATGCAATGCAAATGTGTAATGAAGTTAATAATCAATACAGAACTATCTTTAAGACACTGTTCCCTGTGCCTTTCTGAGATTGCAATGCAATCAGTATACTGTATACTGTGAAAGCTCTTGCAAAATTGAGGGACGGTAACTTGACTCATCATGTTCCTTTGCCTACATCTTCAAAGCAGCTCTTGCCATGGCCAAGGCACCATCAAAACTTTGGTTTCCACCAATAAATCCACTCATATGGACAAAAACACAACCAGGAATGCCAGCCTCCTTTGACAGTTCATTATCCCTTAGACCCCGCCATTGCGAGGGTAGAGGCTTACGGCTCTCAAACCTGTCAGGAGATACTGCGACTGCCTGCACTCGCCATTGTTTGCTTCTCTCATCCTATAAAGGGCATTGAGAAACATAAACGTGGAGAAATAAGCTGATATGATGAAAGAACCTAAATTCAGAGATATATTAAACCTAACAACCTTAATGACAAAGTTAAGAACAGCTGGTGCCAATGCTATAGGACTAGAGAATTTTGTTAGCAGAACTTCAACATTCTCAAAAGTCCAACATAATTAGAAAATAGGATGTTTATTAGTCTGTTCAAAAACAGAGAAATTGGATTTTCAGGGTTTGTGTGGTAACTGTTATCATTTCCTATTTTCAATCCCATTCCTGTTTTTCAGGACTTTATGAATTCATTAGTTTTTTCATAAAATCCTGAAAATCTGGAAATACAATAAGAAACCAAATAGACTCTCGCTATTTTCAAAACTCTAGAGCTATATTTGGTCCCCATTAGGCCCGAGTACAGGTAGGCTCCAAAAAAATAGCCCTGCTTAAACAAAAATTAATCTTGAACGATGTTATGTGGTTTTAAATCCCAGTATTTTCCATGACAAGACACACAGCCTTCTATGAAAAGCTCCCAGACGCAGTCTTGTTCTTTGAACTTAATTTTCTGATCAAGTCTCCTCCCACATACATTGAAGCATTGGACCATATTTCAAGCTTACTTAGGCCTTCAAACAGAATACAACATCAGGCTAGACATTTGGCCCTTGGACATACAAAACAGCTACTTTTCAAATGATCTTGGACTTAATAGTTGCAACTCTGCTCCCAAAGAAGTATTTTAATTTTTAATTACAAAGGGATGTCATCATGAGCTTCATTGGACCAAAACAAAGCCAATTATAACACAACTTACCAGTCATTCTGAAAGTTTATCACACGATATAGATTATAGATCATCCATCTACCACTTTTGAAAGACTAGCCAAGTATAGAGCTTTAATAAATAAATAAATGAAATGAAAATCAATTACATACCTGATAGAGAACATATTTGATGGGAGGGTCAATTTTCATCTCCCCCTCAAGCTCAAATAAGTGAAGCTTCCACTGCAGAAAACAAATCCAATTTCATATCTTCTGACAACACAGTATCTAGTTTGTGCTAATAGTACCATGCAGTTAACAACCAAGGAGAATAAAGACATGGAGAAATTTTGTATAAGACAGAATGTCTTCATTTACAGCCCAGAGATGACCATTCAAGGCCATAAGCAATAGCAGCACCCTGTTGGCGAGCTTTATACTACCCATAATGCTAATTTTAATGGGAAAGTGAGAAAAGAGTGCAATTAACACAGCTGTTATGCAACGGTTAAGACCATACTTCGTCCAGGAAATATTTTTTCGCAAGACGATTATTAGTAGTGTTGTGAGGGTGCAAATCATACTGTTATTCAATACATCGATTGAGATATCCTCTTTCTTCCAGTTGCATCCACTTTCAATATTATCACAAAAATTGGTATGGAAAAAACTATATACAATTTTTTTCATCAACATAAATGTTTAATCTTCAAATCATGATTTCTGCAAATATGACAAATGAATAGATCTAATTTGAATTAAAATAAACTTCAAATATTATACAAACTGTCAGAAGAGGGAAACAAGAACCTCCAACTCACCGGACAGAATTTAGTCAAAACCAAAATTTCTCCACTAGGATCGACGGTATGTCTAGCTGCAAGGGTCTCCATTACAATTGACCTTGCTGGTAACCATGACTTGACATGAAATTGAACACTCTGCAAAAGAAGAGTGGTGGGCAAGAGCTTGTTGAAACAACAAAGCAAAAACTAAAACAGGCAAGAAAAAAATTTATTTTATTTTAATTTTGATAGAAAAATAAATTTTATTAGAAGAGAATAAATGATACAAAGGAGGATAAGGCATCTCACAAAGAAACCGAAAATTGACAACTAAATCCTAATGCTAATGGGATAAGCCAAGCAACAAAGCAAGCCAATCCCTTTGTATGTAAGATGAAGAAACACCATTACACGGAGGGCAAGAACAAAATTAAAACCCCTTATTGAAGTTAGGATATGAAAAGACATGAGGAGAGACGACTCACATCCAGAAATTCACTGCCTGCAAGAGCCATAGCACGTTGAAAAGCTTCATTTTCTTTCTCAGGTGACTGCTCAGGATCTGTCCAATCCAAATTTAACCTTCCTACTCTTGAGGACAAATGTGTATTATTCACATATTTTGGAGGTTGGTCTGTATCATACTGATTCATTCCATTGTCTATAGCATCAATTGCCTGATATAATTAAACAAGAACATCATTCATCATAAGTTCATAACCTCACATGCCGTCCCCAACACATTTTTGTTTTTGCCAGATAACTTATCACAAGTTCATAACCTAAAGAACAAGAGATTCTAAGTTGAGCATCCCACAACATAAACCAAACCAAAGTTATCTCCTGAACATGCCATTCATAATGAATCTCAAATAACTAAGGATCAATCCATACTATAAATGAGGAATATGCCTGACATATGCCTCGCATACCATCACTTACACATCTGTGTTTCATTTACCAGTCACTTTACCAGGACTGGCAATAAACCTCAATGCACCATTAGCCCATAAGGCCATTATACAAGCATTTTTAAATTAAAGCCAATAACAACTGTTCCTCAGTTGAGCATCCCACAACATGAAACAGACCAGAGTTATCTTCTAAACAAGCCATTCATAATGAATCTCAAATGGCAAAGGACCAAACCAATCCATACTATAAAATATAAATGCACAATATGTTAGATATACACCTCTAACTACTTTCGAAACAAAAACTCAGAAAAGCCCTAGAAGTTCACAAAAATGTTGAGTAGGCAAGCACTCAGTCAGAGCTTGAACTTTATCAACAATGATGTTGATAATGAATAAAACAGAAGTTTAAATGACAAAATTATTTCTACAGGCCACACTGATACTGTTGGTGCCCAGAATGAAGAAAGAGAAGCAGACAGCATAATCACATTTGTATTATATGGAAGCATAAGTAAAACAGAAATTTTCATCACAAATGCCAACGTGGATATGGTTTTGTTTTCAGAAATAAAATTTAATTTTTCTAGTTCCTTGATACTATATCTTTCTCTACGTCCATGCTGCCAATTAGAAACCAGTTATGATACGGATGGAAGATAGAAACTATATTTGAAAGCACTCACTATCCTAGAACAAAAAGAAATGAAGAATATTTTGTTCCTCTCAGCAGTCACTATCCTGGTGAACCTCTCCTAAGTCCTCTGACTCAGATTTTACTCAATAGGAAGAACATATAATTTTTTTTTACTAAAGAAATTAGTGCAGGAAGAGAATTCAACCTAATAACAATGTACAAAAAATAGAAAGTTGGAGAGGGCAACAAAAGGATGAATTGAAAATTTATTACCTCCATGAAGCTCTTGTAAACAGCCAGAAATATGTAATGCACATCTGGATGCTCTTCATCTACATTAAGTTCCTTGGCTATAATTTCCCTTCCAAAATGCTACAGAAAGGAGAAAAGGAAGCATAACAAAATTATTAAGGTAGATTCATCTTCAAATTGAAACTTCCCACAAAAACTATTGGTGATTGCAGCAAAACAGAGGAATTAGCCACCATGTAAATGGAGTAAATGACGTAGGGCAGCTGCAGGAAGTGAGAAAACAGAAACCCAAACACGTTGTTCAGATAAGAAATTTACCTTATAAACAAGACCAGCGCTACTCAATTTGGTGGAGAAGCCATGCCCAAAAACCTCCTCAAAACCTTTCTGGTGATGATCATACCGATCTCTGCTGGGGTCATACACTCCCCCAACATCAAGAACAGCATCAAGACCATCCAACACCTACAGACCAATAATTTGATTCAAACAAATTGAGAGGAAAAGAAAAAACTTCCACTCCATTTAGTTTCTAAAGACAGAAAAAAAAAAGCAACAGCTGCATCAAGAATTCAAGATAAACTCATAAAAGCTTGGATCATCGCTCCCACTTTGGGTCCTTGACTACAAGTTTAGCAAAGGAAAGGCTCCTCACCAGGTTGCTGTAGGTGATTAAAGTTCCAGTAAGAACCAGCCGCCCCCAACAACCCCCCACCCCTCCACTCCTTTCATAATTTTCTCAGCAACAAAACCAAAAATGTCTGCCGTTGATTACATTTCAGCATTGAACAGCTCCCCAAACAAACAGAAACCTCACTGTGCCCTCATAAGAGAGTAAATTTCCCAAAATTATATAAAAAAAAAAATCACATTTTCTCAGCAGCCAAATACACACTCAACCAATATCTATGCATATAAGTTCACTGACCACATTTTAGCATCTAAAAATTTCCCGCACAAACAAATACCTCACTGGGTCATCCATAAACCATTAAACTTCAGCAACCAACAACGCATCACCCGTGCCCACATTTTCTGATCAACTAAATAAAAAGGAAAAATTCTCATCCATCCAAGAAAAAAACACACTTTCTCATCAATTAATCAAAAAAAAAAAACCCACACCAATCAAACATGGAAGTTCACATTTTTCTCATCCACCAAAAAAAAAAAAAACACATTTTCAAAATCAAATTCTCTCACCAACCAAATAAAACACACACACGTACTTTCTCATCAACCAAACAACAGAAAAACAAGATTTTCCCAGTAACTAAACAAGTAAAGAAACCTATACAATTTTTCTAAAAAATAAAAATAAACAAATAAAATAGGATTGAGTGAGAAGGAACCTCAACCTGGGGGTCACGTGTGCGGACGATTTGGGCGTTGGAGAATTTGTTAGTTAGCCGAATCATGAAGCAGCCAAGGGCCTCGTCGCAGTGGAAGCTCCCGTTGTGTGTGCCCACGCGCTTCACTGGCGCGTGAGCTTCAGAAGCCCCAGAAGCAGAAGGAGAAGAAACCCTAGTAGCTGCTGCTGCTGCTGCTGTTGTTGCCATTAGAAAGAATGGGATTTGACAAGGGAGGTGATAGTGCCTGCTGCCAAAATTGATCAAGTTGGTGAGCAATGGCCTTGTTGCTGCTACCAACATGCCTCCCCTCAGTTCCTAACAGTACACACAGCCTTCATTTGCAATACAATCACAATTCTCACAACCTAAAACCCTTACCCTCGTTCATATTTTTGGCAACAATTTTTGAGTGGTGTTATTTGTATGTGTTTGTTATTCATCATATATTTGGTACATCTTAACTTAAATTTCTTTTATAAAAGCGGAATAGATATATTTTCAAAAAATATAATTAGTCTGCATTCTTTATATTTTAGTTAAAAATAACTTAATTAAATATATCATCGATAAAAAGTTGAAGTTAAAAAAACATTATTTTAATAAAAGTGCCATAATTTATAAATAAGAAGTCCATTAATTTATGTATATAGTATCTTACATTTATATTTATATAGGTTTTAATAGGAAAAATTAACATTTTACCTTTGAACCAACTTAAAATTTTAAAAACATGAAAATCAATCATTCTGTTAATTTTTTCATCTATTATCAATAAAAATAGTCTATGTTCAAAAAAATTTAAGATATTATGTTATACGTATGTTGTTTTTTAGTTTAGATCTGAGTTACACATGATTTAAAGAAAAATGGCATAATGCATGTATCTTGTCAACAATAGATAAAGATTTGATAGAAACACTAAAGTGATACTCAAAAAAGTTCAAGGGTTAATTTGTATAATTTTTGAAATTATGGAAGTAAAATTTAAATGACCAATAGCTTAAGGTGATAGTATTCATTTTCTCTTTTTAATATTAAAAGCGAAGTGAGTGTATTTTTTTGTCATTTTATGAAAATTTCTAGAATATTATAAGATATATAAATTACACATTTATTATGTCACACTCTCTTTCCCATTTACCCTCTGATTTTTGGGGGAAAAAAACTCTTATTAGCTTCTAGAAAAATGAAAAATAATTGATTGTTTTTACTTATGCTTTTTTTAGAATTACATAAAAAAAAATAACAACATTA
>JAMLFY010000453.1:0-34482 GCA_030441495.1 Dalbergia oliveri | reverse complement strand
ACTTTACGAGTTTGCCCTTGGTGTTAAGAATAAAGCAAGATGAGTCAAAGATATGAAAATATGATATGTTGGGTTTTCTACCCTTCCATAGCTCATAAGGTGTTTTTTTTGTAGGATTGGCCTTAGAAAGATTCATTTTCTAATATAGCATGAGGTGTTTACAACCTTAGCCTAAAAACCTTTGGATAAATCACTTTCTAAAAGCATAGATTTGGCCATCTCTTGCAAGCTTCTGTCTTTCTTTCAACAACCCCATTTTGTTGGGGAGATCTATGTGCACAAAACTTGTAAGAGATCCCATGTTTTTTACAAAACTCTTCAAATACATGATTTTCAAATTCTCCTCCATGATTTGATCTTATAAAGGTAATTTGAGAATCTTTTTCAATACAAATACATTTTGCAAAAAATTTGAATCTTTCAACCACCTCATCTTTAGAAGTTAGGAAGATAACTCATGTAAATCTAGAGAAATTATTCACTATGACAAGGCAATATCTTTTTCAGCAAGATTTGTAGTCTTGGTTTGTCCAAAGAGATCTATGTATAAAAGCTCAAGTGGCTTAGTGGTTTAAACCACATTTTTGTTGTGGAAAGAAGCTTTGGTTTGCTTATATTTCTCACAGGAATCACAAGTAGTTGGTAAGCCTTTAACAACCTCTTTTTGAGATAGCTTAGAAATAAGCTTCATATGAGCATGTTCAAGCTTCTTATGCTATAACCACTTATCATCCATGAAGGATACAAGACATTTTACATCTTGATCTAGAAAGTCATCAAAGAAAAACATATAAGTGTTATCAAGTCTCTTACCGATAGAATGATTTGTAAAAGTGAGATTTACAATTTTACAAGCATTTGCATTAAATAAAATATTAAAGCCTTGATCACAAAATTGCTAGATGTTCAACGTATTATGAGGCGAACCATCAACGAGTAAAACATCAAAAATTTAGTAAGAGTCATCCTTACCAACATTTCCTATACCCTGACCTTGGCTTTATCTCTATTAGCAAATTTTACTGATCTAGAGTTCTTAGGCTTCAGGTTTCTAAACCACTTCCTGAATAAGACATGTGTATAGAGCAACCACTGTTCATGTACCACTTGTCTCTCTCAATGTGCATTCTCAAATACACTGCAACAAAAATAGTTTTTAACTTAGGTACCTAGACTTTCTTGGGTCCTCTTAGGTTTGTTTTCCTTGATGGAGGTTTCCCAACTCTTTTACCGATTTCTTTTTCATAAAACATTTGTCAGGTGGTTGTCTTATTATGGCAGAAAGTACAAGATATTATGTTCTTTACTTTCTTTAATGAGATTACTTTTCCTTTCTCATCCATTTCACTCTGATATCCAACCCAAGTTTTAAAAATAAGGCCTTTGGCCACCAAGTGTCAACTCAAGATTCTTGGAGCCATTTACCATATTTTCCAAATCAGATTTAAGAAGTTTTGAAGTCCTTTTGAGTTCAGAAATTACTTTATGAGTTTCTGATATTTTCCAGTGACTTCTACTTTTAAGGCTTTAAGTTTAACGTTTAAAAACTTCTTTCTCCTTTATTCCTTCCTTTTCAAGCCTTAGATTTTCAGCATATGATTTGGCCTTTTCAAGTTCTAGAACCACCTTCTAATGGTTCTTTTTGATATTAAGATAGTAAGAGGAGAAGGTTTGAGAGTTTGTCAAGGTTTCTCACAAAGCTAATAATTCATCATAAGAAGGATAAGGTTCAAAAGAGTTATTTATCTTGTTTCACTTTTTGATCCTTGCTTTCTTCTTTTGAGTTACTCTAGGTGACCAATATCCCCTTTTCATGGATAGGAAATTCTTTCATGGACCTTTGAGCTTAGGATAGTTTGTTTGTGGTGTCCTTTCTCTTTAGTTATAACAGTTCATGTTTTCTGTCTTTCCTTTTCTTTTCTATCCTTTTTGAGGGAGAAGTCCCTCCTTTTCTTGATCTTGCCTTTCCAAGCTCTAGCCATCTTTCTTACTAGCATGGAGATCACATCTCCATCTTCTTCTTTAGATTCATCAGAATCTTCTTCTTAATCTAATGTTTCACTAACTTTTGTTGCTTTTCCCTTAGTTTGCTTTACCATGAACCTCAGATAGCATAACTTTGTGAGTTTTGAGTGACCCAATTGAGTACATCCAAGCTAAGAGTTTGAAGATCTTTAGCTTCTGATGGCTGATCTTAGGAAGCCATTTTGCAAGGAGGCTTCTAGAATCATTCTAACCATTTCAAAGTTAGAATACCTTTTGTTTAATCCCTTTAGTTGGTTTACAATGTGATAAACCTTGTGGTCATGTCATCAATACTTTCTTATTCATTCATTTTGAACATTTCGTATTAATGAACTAACATGTTGATCTTAGTCTCTTTGACTTGATCTATTCTTTCATGTAGCATGTGTAGTCCATCCATAATATCCTTGGCTGTGTCACAAGTAATGATCTTATCATATTTAGCTTTGCTTAGTGTACAAGTGAGTAGGTACTTAGCCTTGGAGTTCAATTGATCTAGCCTTATGTTGCTCTATCCACCTACTCCTAGGGACTTCTCTAGAAGTGGAGGTTCATCTTTAGTTCCTGGAACTTCCTCCATAGGAACATAGTCTCCTTCTTGAATGATCTCCCACAAATCAAGACTTGTGTATTTGATAATCAGCTTCATTTTATATCTTCAATATGCATAGTCTCTACTATCAAAGAGTGGCGGTATGTTTATGGAGTATCCTTCTATAATTTGAATATTTTCTACCATTTATCCCTTAGGATCTTTAACCTCTCAGTTGTTAGAATGCTCAACCTCTTAAAGGCTTGAGCTCTAATGCCAATTGTAGGTTAGAAAGTGAACGAGGAGGGGGTTGAATCGTGCTTTAACTTTTCTTTGCCTTTTTTATTCTGAAAACTTAACAGAAACTATCAAGTATAAACTTGAAGTCCAGCAAAAATAGCATTAGTAAATGTCAAAAAGTAACTTTATGAACTAAAGTAGATGTACAAAATGCAAGATTAAATATGTTTTTCATAACAATAAATACAATAAGAACAAAAAAATATATAAAAGGAGATTCAGGAAGAAGAAGATCCTCACAAGAGTTTTTATCCTGGTTCACCAACTGCCTACATCTAGTTCTCAACGACTATTGAGTTATACTAAATAATCCTTTCTAACCGGAGAAAAGGTTATTCTTTCTATAGCCTTCTCAAGCTATCTGGGCATGACAGAGCTCACTCTACTATCACTTTCAAGTAGTTTTTGACTAACCACTTCAAGCTAACTTCGCGTGGCATAGCTCACTTACCTCACTTTCAAGTAGTCTTTGACTAGCCTCTTCAAGCTATATTGTAACACATTAACTCTTAACCTCATACACTCGAGTCGCATTTCCGGTTAGTTAGTTGTTATGCCTTTGTTTCAGATCTTGACTTACTTTCCTTTAAAATACGAGTAATAAAATACGACCAAATTTTTCTTTTTGAACTTAAGACTTAAAATGCGAGCGCGCATATGTATAGATACCGACTATTAAACGTAAAACATAACAACCAGATATATACGTCATCATAACAACCATGAATAATCACAACATAAATTATAATAGTATATCATAACCATAACATAACCACGATGTTCTTATAAATATAAGGATACCTAGGGGTATCAATTACACCAAACAACTTTAACTAATGCAAAACAAATGATAACAAGGCTAGACTAGTCTTCATGCTTCCGCTGCCCTCTGATTCGACTAGATGACGTGATTCCTACGCCCATGCCTCAAGGGAGATCACGAACATCGCATCAATCCCGTCTGGAGATGATAGAGGGAAACAAAAGGGGTGAGAATACTTATACAAGATTCTCAGGAGGCTTCCCGACTTTAACACAAGTGTCATCGTCGTTGCCCCCAGCCGCTTCGGGTTTCATTATGAAAGAGGTGTGCATGAATAAGTTCAGTTTTATTTTCTCAAATCTTATGACCCAAAGTAGGTTTCTTTTAGCATGCGTATTCATGACATGAATGCAGCAGATATTATATATATGCATGGCAATGACAGTTCACACACTCAACATATATCACTTAATTACTAGCACCAACGAAACATTCATGAAACATATGCATGTGTGTCTTTTACTTTAACATATTTGAACTCTTCGAGTTCCTTTCTTAACTTTTTCCACTTTTCCACCCTCATCGTAGCCACCAAAATCCATCCAACATGTCGTCCCGATTTCACATAGCCACCAAAACTCCAAATATACCCATCGCCTAGGAATGAGCTCAAACCTAACTAGCCGTCGCTGAGATTTATACGGGGAAAAAGAAGGGAAATCACATCTCTTTCTTGGATCACCCCATACAACCCTTAACTTGGGAAGTCATAATGGGATCATTTCCACTTTTTCATATCTTGTATGGATGCAACATGAGCATACAACCATAGAACATCATATAACATATCCTCTATTCATGCCTCATATTCTCATGCACTCTAAACATAGCGTACCACATCATCATAGCAACATGCCACACATCCATACATTTCATACTCATGGTATTTAAAACATTCACATGCATCAAAACAATACTTGCTCGATCTTAAGATATCTTATGCTTTATCCCTTACGGGTCTTAAACTTATGTTCTAACTATCCTAGCACTCATTATAGATCTTTATAACACCCAAAGGATCATTGCTTGCAATTCTCACTAAGTTTTATGTTCAGTAACATATTCAAACAGCATTGCATCACTTAGGAAGAAAATGATCATATGCTGACGGGTCCAGAATCTCCGTCTTTGACCCTTTCTAAGTTCTGCCTTCGCCTAAGGCTCTATAATCAACTCCTAAACCAATTATGAGGGATTCCTACACACGTTCACTAATTATAAGTCACTTTTCTTAAGGCCAATTATTCTGGAACAGAATTTACCATTTGTACATCTAAGTGTTCTAGAATTCACCTCTTAGGCCCTTTTTAGTTACTTGTTCTTTCCTAACTTCCCTAAATCATTCCTTGCCTCACTCAAACATAATTTTACACATTTTAACACCATAAAATAGAGTTAATACAGTGGCCAAGGGCACAAGGCAAAACCAAAAACATAAGCATCAAATAGTCACATAATCTCATGATTTAATTGCATATAAGTTGCTAGTTTCTCTTGGAATCATTTTAGTAACTCAAAACTCTTCTACAAACCAATTTATCTTATCAAAATCATACAAAAATGGGTAAGCTCAGTAGCTAAACTATTTAGCCCAATAAATGGATTTAAAACATAAAACTTTGTTCATAAGGTTCTTTAAATACACCTAAACTTAGAAAAATTCCAAGACTTAGACTATGGACATTTATGACTAGATGAACTTATCTCAAGTCCATCATCATCATCACAAGGCCGAAATGGCATTCTTGAAATGCCTTCATTTTCTAAAACTTTATGCAAGATACTTGGGCAATTCTTTGAGCTCTAGGATACTTAGGTGATGGCATAATCTTAAACATGATATGCACCCATTTTATTCTTCATTAGAAAGTAAAGTGAGAACATAAAATAAATATGAGATGCAACCTTATTATTATCTTTAAAGATTAAGTGATGACTTGAAATATAAACATGAAATGCAAGCTTAGAATTTAAACATGATAATGCAAGTCCATTTAATTGTTCTTGAGAGTTTAGTGATGACATCAAAATAAACATGCTATGCAAGGCATAAACTTAAACATGTGTGCAACTCATTTTATTCTTAACTAGAGCTCTTACCAGACTTTAAAGGAACATCACAACCTCAACCCAAATATGTATCTTAACAAACATAAAGTGAGCTTTAGAGTTCTTAGCACCAAGACTTCAAAGAAGCCTTTGGTTTTGAACTTCATCATCAAGCTCAAGAAAATAGACACAAAGCTCAACACTTTGTCTAAACAAAATACAAAGAACTAAGTCATATTCTTTATTTTATTGCTCATGGGCTTCAATCTAGAGTAAAACTCTTAGACGGCTGACCAACTTTAAGGTTGGCAAGGGTAAGCTTAGAGCTCTTTGAAATCATATGATTAATTTTCTTAACAAAACTTTTGTGATCTACTTAACATTTTTAGCGAACTTTGTTCAAAAAAAGGAGGAAGAAATCGAAATCTTAAAGGAACAAATGAAAAGAAAACTGAAAACATAAACAAGAAAAGGAAAGGAAAACACAAGCATGTATGGTCCAAGATCAAGTTGTTTCAAGCTTTAGAGGTTTCTCACATGACAATAACAAAGCCATTATTTTGAAACCTCATCATCAAGCTAAAGTTTTTCTCAAGAATAGGCCTCATGGCCGAAGAAGAAAAAGGAAGAAGAAAAGAGTTTTGAACCAAGAGAAAACTAGAACTTTTCTTGAAGAAAACAAGTAAAAACTTGAAAACAAAACCCCTACCTAAGGAAGTCTTGAAAGAAATGAAGGAAAGCTTGAGTTCTTGAAGGTTTGAGAAGACAAAATCTTCTCTTGGAAGAGGAGGAGGATTAGCTCTAGGAAGATGATTTTTCCTTGAGTTTGTAAGCTTGGAAATGGAAAGTTTGAGTGTTTAAGAGATGGTTTGAGATAGGAGAGTGGTGGTTTAAGATTGTTTGTGGTGAATTGTGGTGATGGAAAGGTTTCTTTACGGTGGAGGAAGAAGAATAAGATGAAGAGGAATTGAGAGGAAAAGAGAGAAAATGGCAAAAAAGCTTAACTTGGCAAATGATCTAAAAGTGCAACCAAGTTCTTCAAGGCTTGGTATTTATAGAAAATTTTCAACATTGAGGTTGATTTGGAGGAGGATGGCCGAAGGTTTCTTGGCCTTTGGAGGAGGAAAATATCTTCAAAGCTTGTCATTCAAAGGCATGGTTGAAAGCATGACTAGGTATGGTTCAAAGTATGGCTTGAGGTATGGTCTTTGAGTGAAACAAAATCAACATGTGACACAAATAGGGAGCATGAATTTGGCCAACATTTCAGCTAAGGGAGGAGGATAATTTGTTCATGTAATTGTGGTTTAATGATGTGTTTAGGTGTTTCTTTGAATAAGGTTTTGATTAGGAGTTGTAAGAAAGTGTTTAGGTGAGGTAATGACTAATTAAGGTTGCCAAGACTTGATTAGGGGAGTGAACTTGCTAGATTAACAATTTAAAATCATTCTTTTAGTCAAATGAGGTATGGGCACAATTCCTTAATTTAAGGAATTGGAGAGAAAATACTATTCAAGATTCCATAACTAGGAATCTTGAATCAAAGAATGTAATTAGAATTTAACCAAACATTCTTAGGCCCTAATTAACCTTAATAAATTATTTTGACTTGAGATTAATTATCGAAATAAATTAATCTTCAATTAGAGCCTAATATTGCTTAGGTTTGCTTAATTACGTCGTTAGGCTCACTGGTACACTGTTCTAGGGGCAAAATGGTAATTTTGCACTAAAATTGCCCGGGCTACCAAGCTTAACCTGTTGTTAAACTTCACTTAAAAATATCATTTAAAACCTTTTGATAAAGTTCACTCACCGGCGTGAAACGATGACAAACACCACATGGGCGTTTCGGTAATTTCGGGCATCGAACTCAAAAATGAGATTCTTCC
This sequence comes from Dalbergia oliveri, assembly GCA_030441495.1. Classification (NCBI taxonomy): domain Eukaryota; kingdom Viridiplantae; phylum Streptophyta; class Magnoliopsida; order Fabales; family Fabaceae; genus Dalbergia; species Dalbergia oliveri. The sequence continues at coordinate 26,861 of JAMLFY010000453.1, read as the reverse complement.
TCTATTACCACATATAACACATATAATCCTTTATCAACATCAAAACATCCCTTTGAGGATGGCCGGACGGATCCTCATTTTCCGGGTAAAATGACCTCAAGGGTATTTCGATCATTTGTACACGGAAAATGGGCATTACATATATCACAACAATCACTACCTATCGGGTTACAAAGGATGTTCTCAAACTATCAAGCACTCAAGTTTCTCAGAATAAACAATATCAAAGCTGAAAACTTGAATGACTTCTTTCTAACTATTCTTCCTATGAAGAAGATTTTATGAGAACTTAGAAAGAAGAACTTTTACAAGTGATGAAACTTATTACAAGCTATAATAGTTTTAGAAGAAGGAGGAAAATTTCTTCTGCATTTTAGCATAAGATGATGATTAAAAGTCTTAAGTTGTAAACATGCCATCTAATTTTATACTTGATCTTCATTTATGATGTTGCCCTTAATATGTTTTCCTAGTGACACGTGTTGATCTTCTTTTTGTGTATTGAAAATGAACTCTAGAAGAGTAGCTCTACGTGTTAGAGTTACTTTTTGCAGTTGCCGAAGCCATTGTCTAATAGAAGTTTCTGAATCCACCTTCATAAACTACTTCTCTACTTCTGAATGAGATTTCTGAACTTTTCCTTTTAGAAGCTTGGCAGTTGACTAAGTTGAAAAGGAAAGATATCACGTCGTCCTTGACTAGGTTTGACTTAAATTTTCCTTCTCATTTCTATAAAGTGCACCATTTAAAGTAAACATGCTTTTTGAAATGTTGTTTCCGTTTCTAGACTTTTCTTTTGATCTTCTATGCTTCAATCAAAACTTATTGTAAATGATATATCTCGATCATGATGATTGAAGATGGTAACCACACTTTTATTTAGAGTTGGATTGAAATCTTCACTTGAATCTAGCTTTCTGAAGCCATGGCATGCTTTCTGAAGATCTGAATATTGGTTTCTTGTTCTTGAGAATTTCCTTTCATGAATTGAGCATAAAAATGTTTTCAAGATTTATTTTTCACTTTCTTTGAGTTCTAAATCTCTTTAAATGAGATTAATCATGTTTGTACATGTCATTGTGAAAATAATCTCATTTTAGGAACATGCATGCTAATGTGAATAGTCCTATTTGGTTCTTCAAGAAACTTAAGTAAAAGATTAGTCCTTATTCAAAATATTTTCATGAAATTAGTTTTGTTATCATTCAAAACATTGAGTGTTTATGCTTTCTGAAGGGCTCTAGAGCTAACATCATGTCCATAGTTCCTATGGAACTTACACCACATGTTCTTATCTACTTCGAAGGGTGTTGCTTGCCTTCTAGCTTTGTCTGGCAATTTGATAAGCTGAGAGTTGTATACCTCTTTTAGAATAGATTTGCTTCTAGTGTTGAGGGTATATTTCAGTGAACTAAGGTCTAGGACATGAAAATACCTATTTCCATCATCCTTACCTCTCTTCAACCTTCGGACTCTTTTCTTGGATTTTTTAATCTTGCTTCTTATCCTGGGCATTATCGTTCTCAACTTTGGTAGCATCTTGCTGACCTTCTATCCTCTAAACTGTGGACTTCCTCCATCTTGATATAGCCCACCAATCTTTCTTGAAACATAGCTATTGATTATGGACGGGTAGTGGCTAAGGAGTAAGCAAATGCTCCAATTGGAGGCCACTTTTCATGATGTGCACTCTACAGGGTCTAAGTCTGGATATGCATGGCTACGGTATTAAAGCAGTCCATGTACCCCTTGAGTGGCTTATGAGGACCTTGCTTGATAGCATTTCAGGAATCTATTGTATTCTTATAAATTCAGCTAGATGAGAACCACTTTTTAAAGACTCTTGAGAGGTCATCAAAGTTGTGAATAGATCCTCTAGGAAATGAAGAAAACTAGAGCACAATTTTCTCTTTCTTTTCTCTATTCTTTCTCTCTGGGGTTCCATTGGTGAAGGTGCTTTATCTTGGAGATTGTGGCAAGCATTGTTGCTATTATTTCTAGGTTTCTTTTATCTTTATTATTGTAATCCTCTAGAGATGGAGAAGTAGATTTCTTTATTAGTGTAGGGATTTCTAAATGGATTGAGATGATGTTTGAGACCTCTTTTAATATTAAATGCATTAGTTTTCTTAATGTTTTGTAGCTTATATTCCTATGATTATTGTGGTGATTGCTATAATCTTTATTGGCATAACTAAAGTGGCGATCGTCATTTAGGAAAACCTTTTGGGCATAAATTGATAGATCTATTGGTTTATGTTTGAAGGAGAATATTAGAATTAACTTTCTGATTGGCGATTAGGCTATAGCAATTGCTTCATTAAATCAATGTGATTTCTAAACAAATTCAGATTTCGTTTATTAGTTATTTGCATTAGTCAAATTTTAGGATCGATTGATCATTAGTTGAATTGCCAGTAATTAATTATAATATCCACTAATGGATTCAATATTTGGTAAATGATAATTAATTTCTAATCCTAAGAATATCTTGTATTGGTGCCTTCTTCACTGTTTCTATTAACCGTTAATTTCAATTTCCATTATTTCACTCTTCAAAACCCTAATTTCCTAAGTAAGTGAAGCCTCCTTGAGAGACGACCTAGGTTGTGCCATTTACTACATTTTTGGTGCAATTTAGCATTAAAATAATTTCTAACTTGAGGAGGTAGGTGACAACCTTCGTTCACTCTACTATCACAAACTAAGTATTTTTGACCAGCTTAAAGCTAAACCCGTGACCAACAAGTACACCTCCTCACAACCTAAGTAGTCTTTAATCAGCCTCTCCAAGCTAAACCTAAGTAGTCTTTGACCAACCTTTTCAAGCTAGATCGTGATTAGTAGTTTACTTCTACTGTCACGTTGCATGTAGTCTTTGACTAGCCTCTCTAAGCTAAATCACACCGATCACTATTGGATCGAGGATACAAAGGTTTGTGTTTGAGTTTGCCACTCAAACTAACTTACACTTAAGTTTCCATAAGATTTACAATAGACTGTGAAAAGCTTGAATGATTTCTTTCTATCTTTCTTCCTAGGAAGAATGTATGATCTACCAAGAGCGTAGAAAGAAGATTTTTACAGACAAAGAAACTGATTACAAGATGTAATAAATTTTACAAAGATGAAGAGAAATTTTGATAGTGTTTCAGCACTTGTACAACATCTAGATATCTTTATTTAAAAGAACTCTTATTTCTATATGGTCTTCATTTATGACCATTGCCCTTGATCAGCTATCCAAGTGACACGTGTTGATCATTTACTTGTGTCTTGGAAAGTAGTCTATAAGAGTAGTTCGTTGTTTGTTAGAGCTTCAGGAAGCCATTGTGAGATAGTGGTTTCTAATGTCACCTTCAGAAACTACTTTTTACGTTTTGAACGAGGTTTTTAACTTTTCCTTCTAGAAGTTAAGGTAGTTGAACAAGTTGATAGAAGAGATGACATGCTAGTCTATAACTGGATTTGACTTTTAAATTTGAATTTCAAATTTCCCTTCTTTTCCTGTAAAGTGCACTGTTTCATGAAGTGAACTTTTTAAAGTACGGTATTAGTTCCTTCATATATATATATATATGATCTTCTAGTCTTCAATTAGAGATTCTAGATGATGAAATGATTGTAATCATAATGATTGAAGGTTGTAGAACACATTAGCTTTAGAACTAATTTGAAATCTTCATTTGAAGCATACTTTTTGAGCTTGTATTCTACATTGAAGATCTTGCCTTAGTTTCTTGTATATTATGATATTCTTCACTCAATTAAGCATGTATACGTTCATTTCACAATATAATTTTCACTTTCATTGAGTTCCTATCTCTTTAAATAAGATAAATCATGTTTGCACATATAAAGTGAAATTATTTTCGCTTCAAGAACCATGATATACAAACAAAGAACATGTTTTCTATTTAGGAAACTCAAGGGAAAATATTAGTCATTCGTCAAAATATTTTCTTTAAATTGGTTATGTTATCATTCAAAACATTTTGCATTAATGCTTTCTGAAGGGTTTTGGAGCTAACAATCTCTTCCTTTTTTATGATGACAAACCAATAGAAGAAAATGTTTTGAAGAGATTTTGAAAGAAACATAACATGGTATAGAGCATATATATGACAAATTTTTTTCAACGCATCATATGATGTGATTTTAGATAGTCTTTCTCTTAAAGTGTGATGGAAACATTTCATTGCCTTAAGTGACTAAATCAGAACTATTTTATTTCTCTAAAGATTCTGAAGTTACTCAGAGTGCTTTCTGAGGTATAGAGTAGAGAAAAAAAGATATGATTGTTTAAGCTTTCTGATTAAATAGCTTGATTTTTAGTCAATATGACTTTTTTGAAATAAAGCAAGTGTTTGAATAAAATGAGTAATACTTGTGATATTAACTTTTGATTAGATTTCTCATTCAACACTTCTTTATCCAAACTAGCTTTTGAAACGTAATGCAATTTGTATATGAAAATATGCAACATACAAACTTTGCACACAAGAGAAGTTTTTAGACTCATAGGAACCTTCTTTCAAATATTATCAATGAAAGATGCGACGTTCTAAACCTAACAGGGATTGATCCCAAATGTATTAGATCATCATTTTTCGAGCTTTTGGTATGACATAGGAAACTTCATATGTTGTGTATCCGAGTGTATGTTTATGAAAACAAAATAACTTTTTTGAAAAACTATATGACATGGCTTAACATACCAGCGTTATATATATATATATATATATATATATATATATATATATATATATATATATATATATACGATATGTTTTAGAGCTTATCATACAGGATAGAATACCAAGCTAATAATATGAACATGCATACATCAACATTAGTATATTTAAGCTAGAAATATCTATCATAGCCTCCAGATTATATATGTGCCATGTAAAATGTATCAGTAAAGACTAGAAGCAAAACAAGCACAATAAAAGGATGTATCAGAGCTAATTAAAATGAAATGTAACAAAGCAAAACAAAATGATAAACAACTAATTGTTCAAATATTAACTCAAATGCAAAAAAACCTAGAAAAATGCTACAAAAAAGTTAGCTCCCCTCAGTGTACTTCCCCTGAATTTCATAGCACAAGATTTTCTTGTCTTTTCATTTCCTTCTTTTGTCATCAGCAAACAAATGAGGTGTGTTGGAAAGAGCGACACCATTATCAACCCTGGTGCTTGACCTCTTGAAGAATGTCCTGAGTGTTCTGAAAAATTTGTAGCAGTAATTCTTCATGGCTCTAGAGTTGGGCACCTTGCTTGATGTTGGTGGCTTCAACATGATCCAATCTAGAGGCAATGTCCCTTTGATTTCTCATAAGAAGCTAGATCTATGGAGAACTTGTTTAAGTCTAGTTAAAGGCTAGTGTGGTTGGTGGATTGGTGCTGTTATGGATGAAGCAACTTGGGAGTAGGCTCAGGTATGCCTAGGGGCATGGTTTCCCCAGGTTTAGCGATTAGCCTCAACAGGTATGTAGAGGACAGGAAGTGAAGAGATAGAACAGGAGCAATAGTGGTAGGGAGAGATACAAAATCAAGATCTTGATCTGAGGTAAAAGCAACAACTTCTTCAGCATGAAGAACAACCATTTGTGGGGTTTTCCCTCTTCCTCTTCCAATGTAGTGATGCAAATGGAAGGAGGAGGTTGAGGCACCAGTGAGGAATGACGGATTTCTAGTTCAGCTCTCCTCCTCTATGATTAGCTCTGGAAAGAATTCACTCATTTTAGCTTTTTAACTTCTAATGGTTTTCCTCTTTTTAAGGATGATGCTAGTTATTCTTCTTTTTGTATCTCCTCCTCTTCTTCAGAATTGGTGAAAATAACTTTATAGCCAGCCTTTTGATACCTTGTAACCTCTTAGTAGCATACAGATCCTGTCTCATGCTTAGGAATATTTTTGAGAATGAGCTCTCTTTTCTAATGACTCCCACTAGCTTACTAGGCATCTTTGTTTATTTTCTTTGAGTCTCATTATTTGAATCAAAGGAGTCATTGTTAGTCTCTGAAAAAGTGGTGATTTTTGAGGTTCTTGGTGTTCATTCTTTCCCATCTCATCTTCATTCTTCTTTCTCGTTTAGAAGAATTTGTAGACTTTCTTCCCTTGATTTCTCAAGTCTTGCTTTCTAGAAAGATCAGCTTTCTTTTTCCCTTTGCCCTCTTTTTCAGACTTAGCCTTGCTGGAAGTTCTCCTGGCTTGCTCTCCCATTATCCTTGGATTCTATCTTGTTGCCTTAGACCCTGAGGTCATAGACTTTTTCTTGGAGGTTCTAAAGTAGGCAGCTGATATACAATACCTTCTACAAACTCATATCATTCCTCGTGAGAGGAAGGCATATGTGCTCAAACAATTTTGTCAGCAACATACCATACGGACATCGGCAGTCTTCCTTTTATCTTTGGTGATTGCACTGAGCATGTAATCCATTATAAGTCTTGGCAGATTCACCTTTCCTTTTGCCATAAGACAATATAGGAGCATGCAATCCATACTTACCAGGTACATATTAATTCCTATCTAAGGCAGGATGGAGATTGTTCCACCGTATATACTCTTCTTGGCCTTGTCCTGAGCATGGAGGAGAATCATTGGGTTTGTAAAGGATAGAGTACGTTAGATACCTTGACACATCTCCTTCATTTATTCCTAGGGAGCGAGTCCAAGTGGGTAAGGAGGAGCAAACGATGCCTTCACAGGGTACTTTGACAACTCTTGATAATCCAGGAAATGACCTCAATGGCAAATCAGAATCACTATTTTTAAGAGAAGTTGGAGTTGCCTTTCAGCTATGAATGAAAAGTCATTACTAACCCTGAAAGACCCTGCATTGATCTCTAGATATTCTTCCTATCCTTGAAAAGAGAAGACTTCGTTGAGAATAGATATACTTTCCCGAAGTTCTTTTTTAATGTTTCCTAGCGCTATCTTCCTTAAAGAGAAGTTCTTTTCATAGAAATCTTGCATATCTAGATCATCGTACATGTGGAAGGTTGCCTTTTTGTTAATGGATCCTTGGCCATTTCTAGGTAGCGTATATGAGGGTTTGAAGAAAAAGAGATTTAAACTTTGAAAGGGTTTGAGAGAGGTTCAGAGAAGGTTTGTAAGCAAGAGAAGATGAAACGTTGAGGTCTTGGTTGTGTAAGGTTGAAAAAGATGGTAAAAAGGTGGCGTGAGGAGTGGGGAGTTACTTAAGTAATGGGACGTGAAAGACTAAAGGTGAAATGATGTAGGAGAGAGAAACTCAAAAGAGTGAGAATTATCTGCCTTTTCCATATTTTTAGAAAGAGTGGTTTCTAATGTTTGAGATCACTTTCTAAACATGTTTATTTTTTGAGCTCAACTTCCACTTTCTGACCCATGAAGTGTCATTGCTTCTTCACAATTCATCCATATTTTGATTTTGAAACCCCATGAGACCAAATGTACCCTATTTCTAATCTTCTGACCTTCTTCTAAGCTTGCAAGACTGATATTCTGATCTTGCAACTGAATCCCGTTCTTGCTAATTGATATCTTCATATGGGCTTTAGTTAAGAGTAATGAAGGGGAGCACCCAGAGATGTTTGTGTATAAATACTTATGCAGATTTAAAAACCTTTAAGTTCAAAAGACTTTTCAAAACACAAAAATGATCTTCAGCTAATGGTTTCATGAATATGTCAAACACTTGGTTTTATATTCACAAACATTAACTTGACATCTCCTTTTGAACATGATCCCAAATGATGTTTAACATCGATATGCTTGATTAGAGTGGTGGATAGGGTTCTTAGCAAGATTAATAACACTAGAATTATCACAAAAGATAGGGATTTTGAAATACCTTCGTGATAATCTTCTAGCTAGTTCCTTATTACAGCATGTGGGTGTAGTAGTTTGCAACAACTACATATTTAGCTTTAGGTAAAGATGCAATGGTATTTTGCCTCTTACATGACCAAGTGATGAGGCACTTTCCTAAAAAACAACAGTATCCACTAGTGCCTTTTTTCTCTATTCTATTTCTAGCAAAGTCAACATCATATAACCTACAATCTACAGGATGTACCTTTCTTGTACCATAAGCTAAGATTAGTAGTACCAGATAAATATCTAAAGATTCTTTTGACAGCATTTAAGTGTGATTGCTTTGGGTTAGATTGAAATTTAGCACAAATCCTCACACTTAATTGAATGCTTGGTTTACTTGTTGTATGATACAAAAGTGAACTAATGATTCCTTTGTAAATGCTTTCTAATACCTTTTGCCATTCCCATCAACATCAATGATTTGAGATGGATGCATAGGGGTACTCATAGGTTTTGCTTGATCCATATTGAATTTTTTCAAGAGCTCCTTTGTATCTTTTTCTTGATGGATCAAGATTCCTTCCTTTTGTTGTTTTATTTGCCGCTAGGAAAAACTGAGCTCACCCATCATGCTAATCTCAAATTAACTTTGCATTAATTTAGAAAACTTTTCACAAAGAGAATGGTTAAAGGTGCCAAATATAATATCATCAACATATATTTTGACTATTAAAAAGTGATTATCTTGTTCAAGAGTAAAGAAGATGGTAAACTTTGTCTCGTTTAAGCCCATTCTTTAGTAGAAAATAGACTATCATACCAAGTACGAGGAGCTTGTTTCAGACCATAGAGTGCATTTGTCAGTTGAAGATATGGTTGGGAAGGTCTTCACTCTCAAAACTAAGAGGCTACTTCATGTAAACTTCCTTAGAGAGGAATCCATTTAAGAACGTAGACTTGGCATCCATCTGGTAAAGAGAAAAGCCTTTGAAGGCGGCAAAAGTAAGTAGCATGCTTATGGCTTCCAAGTCTAGCTACTAGTGTAAAGGTTTCATCATAATCAATTCGCTCTTGTTGATTATAAACTTGTGCGAACCAATCTTGCTTTGTTCTGGATGATTTTTAGCTTCATCAAGCTTGTTCCTGAACACCCATTTTATTCTAATGATGGTCTTCCCTTTGTGCCTTTCAACAAGCGTCTAGATTTTGCTTTTCTCAAATTGATCAAGTTCTTCTTGCATAGCTTCTACCCAGCTTTGATCACTCAAAGCTTCTTCAATGCATTCAGGCTGAATGGTGGAGAATGAAGGCACAATTTGACCTGATTTTTAAGGGATGACTTGGTTCTCACACCCTTGGAAATATTTGCAAGAACTATGTTATGAGAAATTGCTTTTAGATCATAAACTCCCTTATAGTTTATGTGACTTTGAAGATTTTCAATGTCTTTTTTATCTTCAAAGTGCTCTCTTCATGCTCAGAAAGATCACTTTCTAAAGGCTTTGGAGTTAGAGCTTTTTGAAGTGTCTATATTCTGGAGCTTACTTTCTAAAGGTTTGACTTTCATCTGCTAGCTTTCCTGATGAATCCTTGAGGTTAGAATTCTCAAGATTCTCATTTAGTTCTTGAAGATCATCAGCAAAGTCCTTCCTGAAATCCTTGAAGTTGATGTGGATTGTCTCCTCAACACATAGCATTCTTTTGTTGTATACCCTGTAAGCTTTAGAGACAGAGGAATAACCTAAGAAAATGTCGTCATAGACTTAGGATCAAACTTTGTGAGTTTGTCCTTGGTATAAAGGGTAAAACAAGATGAGCTTAAGATATGAAAATATGATATGATGGGTTTTCTACCCTTTCACAACTCATAAGATGTTTTCTTGAGGATTGGCCTTAAAAAGATTCTGTTTTGGATATAGCAAAAGGTGTTTGAGCCTCTAAAAATGACTTTTGATAAACCACTTTCTAAAAACATTGTTTTAGCCATTTCTTGCAAGCTTTCATTTTCCCTTTTAGCAATCCTATTTTGTTGGGGAGTTCTAGGCATAGAAAACTCGTGAAGAATGCCATGTTTTTCACAAAACTCTTTGAAAACATGATTTTCAAATTTTCCTCCATAATCAGATCTTATAGAGGTGATTTGATGATCCATTTCAGTGCAAATATGTTTTGGTAAAAATTTTGAATCTTTCAACCACCTCGTCCTTAGATGCTAGGAAGATAACCCATGTAAATCTCAAGTAATTATCCACTATGACAAGATATTATCTCTTCCAACAAGACTAGCAGTCTTGGTTGGTCCAAAAAGATCTATGTGTAAAAGCTCAAGTGGCTTAGTGGTTGAAACCACATTTTTTTTATGGAAAGAAGCCTTGGTTTGCTTGCCTTTTTCATAGAAATCATAAGTTAAGTCTTTGTCAAATCTGATCTTTGGCAGGTCTTTAACAAGCTCTTTTTGAGAAAGCTTAGAAATAAGCTTCATATGAGCATGTCCAAGCTTCTTGTGCCACAACCACTTATCATCCATGAAGGATGCGAAACATTTTACATCTTGATCTAACAGATCATCCAAGAATAACACATAAATGTTATCATGCCTCTTGCAGGATAAGATGACTTGTCCCAAAGTGGGATTTACTATCTTGCATGCATAAGCATTAAATAAAACATTAAAGTCTTGGTCATTAACTGGCTAATACTCAATAGATTGTGAGTCAGACCATCAACAAACAACATATCAAAAATTTGGTGGAAATCATACTTACCAACATTTCCTATGCTTGTGACTTTGGCCTTACCTCTATCAACAAACTTGACTACAAGAATTTTTGGCCTTTAGGTTTCTGAACCATCTTCTAGACCTGAACATGTGTTTGGCAGCCACCTCTATGTACCACCTATTTTCTGCTTCAACATGCGTTCTTAACACACCTACAAAAACATTTTTTGATTTAGGTACCCATACCTTCTTGGGTCCTTTTGGGTTAGTCTTTAGCGGAGGTTTCCCAACCTTTTTGGTAGAAAGTACAAGAAACTTTGTTCCTTTCTTTCTTTGATTGAGTTGTCTTCCTTTTCTCATCCATTTCTCCTCATATCCTAACCCAGACCTTTGAAAATGTGACCTCTTACCTCCAGCATTAGTTCAAAGTTCCTTGAACCATTTACCATTTTTTTCAAAGTTAGATTTGAGAACCTTTCAAGTCCTTTCTAATTTAGAAATAATTTTTTAAGTTTTCTCATTTTTCTCATATACTTCAACTTATAAGGCATTGAGCTTAATATTTGAGACTTTATTTTCTCCTTTTAGATCTTCTTTTTCAAGTCTTAGATTTTCAGCTTTGACTTAGCCATTTCAAGTTCTAAAATAACCTTTTGATATTTCTTTTCCAGTTGAGATAGTGAGAGGAAAGAGTTTTAGAATTTTCAAGCAACTCTTCATAAAGAACTAAAAGTTCATCATAGAAAAGATTAGAGTCATAGTTTTTAATAGGTTAAATTTCTGAAGTATATCTTGCCATAAGCACAGTGTTGGCAACATCTTCTAGCTCTTCCTGGCTTTTCTGATCCTTCCTTCTTCTTTTGAGTCACTCTATGTGGTCAGCAAGCCTTTCTTAGACGCAAACTTTTTCTATGGTCCCTTGCTTCAACATTTTGGTTTGAAGTGTTCATTCTCACTACAAGTCTAGCAAGTATCGCCTTCCATTTTTCCCTTGCCCTTCTTGTCTTTTTTGAGGTTGATATATCTTCTTTCTTTATCTTGCTTTTCCAAGCTATAGACATCTTTCTTACCAGCTAGAGATCTCATCTCCATCTTCTTCTTCCATATCATCATCAGATTCTTCCTCTTTATTAGAGGTTTTAGCAACTTTTATTGCCCTGGCTTTTTTCTACTTCTGAATGAGTTGACTTCAAGGCCATGGACTTGCTCTTTTTGATGGATTCACCATGCATTTCAGAGAGCACGACCTCATGGGTTTTGAGAGACCCGATGAGTCCGTCCAGACCAAGAGTTTGAAGGTCTTTAGCCTCTGTAATGGCTGACTTTAGGCAACCATTTGGCAGGGAGGCTTCTTAAGATTTTTCTAACCATTTTTGAGTTAGAATATCTTTTGCCAAGACCTTTTAGTTGGTTTATGATGTGCATAAACCTTATAGTCATTTCATCAATACTTTCTTGATCTGTCATTTTAAACATTTCATATTGATGAACCAACATATTGATCTTAGTCTCTTTAACTTGATCAGTGTAACATCCTCCCAACCCCATCCTTAAGTTATGACGTCGTATCTCGAGAGTTGTTACTCATTAATTAGCGGACCTTTCTTAATTATCTATAGCAAGAATCAATCAAATCGTGTAGTAAATAACTCGTGGTTCTATCAAAATATATAGCAAGGAAACAAAGTATTTATTTAGTACAAGACAAGTACAAAAGGAAGCTCTCTATAAGCTTTAGTACATATCTGTTTTTTACTACATTTACAGGTACATGTATATAGTACAATAAATACGAGTTCTGCTACTAAGTTATAGAACTCCAATTCAATATTTAGCCTTTCTAGGGCTTTCACTTATTTTTCTGAATTAACCTGAGATAGATTGAAAACAAACACATAAGGTGAGAATTCTAAAATCTCAGGAGGACATCCCAAAACATATAATGAAACTCATGCCATCGTTATCATCCCAGCCACTTCGGTTTATTAGTAAAATTATGAGCATGCAACATGTATCAAAGGTTCATTTTAAAGTTCAAAGGTCATTCTTTTGAAGTGGATTTGTTTTAATTACTCAATTTCTCAATATACATATGTCATACTACTCAACATCATAATAATTCATTTTCAACTTTATATGCCAGGACATCGAAGGGACCTTTTCTTGCCCTTTTTGGACTAAAGGGGACCTCTCGTGCCCTTACACATTTAGGGACATTTCTCTGTGTCCTTTACACATTCAAGGGACCTTCCGGCTCTACACATTCAGGGGACCTTCCCGTGCCCTTTATAGACTAAAGGGACCTTTGCGTGCCATTTTCGAACTAAAGGGGACTTCATTCTTTACTTAGTACATACATAATCCTCAATCTCACATTACTATATGCGTTAGCATAGTTTCTGAATGTCATAATGTTTCCAATATTTATATTATTCATTTATCACGTTTCTTTTTACCAATGCAAACTTAAAGCTCATATATACAATCAATCACAAGTAATTCTCATTCCTTTCTCATAAACCAATCTTTAATGTCACTAGCATGCATTCATGTACATCATACTTGAACCAAAGATCATTTGACTTCTAAATCAAGAGTTTAATTCATTTCCAAAAACAACATTTGAGAAATTTAGACTTACGGAGTATGATTTATTTCACAAATTAAACAATCAATTTAAAGGCTATGAAAATTCCCTGAGATACTTCAATATGTCCACAAGGCTCCATAAAATTTTGGGTAAAAAGAGTTCTCTAAGTATGATCATAAAATTCAACAATTTTAGTGGTCAATAGACTCCTGACTAAGTCTTATAACTAGATTCTCACAATTTTTAACCCTAGCAAATGATTGAATCAGTTCAAAATAAAAATCATGGGTATACTTAGAGATATTGAAAATATCCTGTAAAAATTTCAAAGGATAATTCAATCATTTTCTATGTTAATAAAATTATACAAATTCACAGCTTTAGGTCCACTAATCCAGAATAGCACATAAACCACTCCGGTTCTTGATTTTTTTTAGTATTAGGAGTCACAATCAGAGCCCAAGAAAATTTGTGGAACTATTCCAGGATGTTGGCTTCAACATATATTTTTTCTAGCTCATGAAAATACCCACAAATATACCAAAATTCGAGTTCAATAGCTGCCTATGTAAAAAATTGAAAATCCAGCAGCATAGACCAAATTTCCTTTTGACAAAAATGATTTTTAACATCATCCAAACACTCCACCAAAATTCATACATCAATATCAACATAATATCAACCAAATAACAAGAAATTTTAGACCTAGCTCAATCAGATCACACCAGAATAAATTTGAAAAAGAAAAGGCAAGAAAACTCTACTTGTAGTAACCTATTAGCTCCTTGGCTTCAAGATTAACCAAACTTGATTCCTTCTCCTCCAAAGCTCCCAATCCAACTTCAAACCCCTCTGATATCAGTGAGGTATGAGGTACAAGACAAGGTTTTGATGAGGAATGAAAATTTTGTTCGGTTAGATTGGTAGAGAATTAGGTGTAGAATAAGTTTTGTGAAAGAACTTTGAGGTTTCCACAACTCTAGGCTAGGGATTTTAGGTTTAGAACTCAAGATCAAGCTCTTGAAGATGAAAATGGTGGCTGGTTCTTTTCTCCTTGAAGGCTGCACGAAATTTTGAAGCTTAATGAAGGAGGATTTGGCTTCTTGAAGAAGATTAGAACATGTGTTGATCTTATAATGGATGTATAAAGATATTTTATGATAAAGCAAAATGGATGGCTAAGATTAAATCTTGGATTCCAAGATTAAATCTTGGCCTTTCACATGTCCTAAAGGATAAGCTTTGACCATTTGTGGTGACTAAAAATATTTCTGTGTTAAAATCGCACACGAAATTTTACCAAACGGGAAACATTGTACCCGATTGACTGATATTGCCCAAAAATTAATTTTAAGTATAAAATTATCATTACCACCTATTTCTAACCTTATTCCTATGTAATCCTAATTTCGGGCCCTCCTGGGCCTAAATCTAGGGTTTTCCGCTGTCCTTGGACCATGGGCCCGCAAGGTTACTATTCACTCGGTAGAAATTTTTTTTTTAAAACGTCCATTGGGCTACCCTCATCATTGTTAAACTGTTATATTTTTAAAATTACAACTAACAAAGCTTAAATTAATTTTTAAATAATTTTTAGGTGTTACAATCAATGTCTTCGTGCAGCATGTGCAATTTGTCCCATATCCTCCTTTATCATGTCACAAGCAATGATTTTGTCATATTCAGCCTGGCTTAATGCACACGTGAGCAATTACTTAGCTTTGGAGTTCAACTTGAAACTCTGGCTTTGTGTTACTCTATCCACCTTGAAGGACTTCTTTTGATGTTGAGGGTACATCATTAGTTCTAGACACTTCTTCTATTGGAACATAGTCACCCTCCTGTATAATCTCCCACAAGTTAAGACTTGTGTATTTCACGAGTCTATCCTATCTCTTCAATAGGCATAGTCCCCACCATCAAAGAATGGTGGTCTATTGACAAAGTGTCCTTCTGCTATGTGAATATTTTAGGCCATAAGCCCTCAGGATCATTATCCTCTGGAGTTGTCATTGCTCAACTAATCCCTTGGAGGCTAAGCTTTGATGCCACTTGTAGGTAAAAATGCACAAGAAGGGGTTGAATTGTGCTTCCTTTCCTTTTTAGCTACGAAAACTTTAAAAAAATACTATCAAGCTACAAGCTTGAAATGCACAAACAACATTAGTTACTTTAGAACGTTACTTTCTAAATCACATAAAAAGGATAAAATGCGCAAAAGATAGTTATTCAGTAAACATAGTTTAAAAAACATAGAAAAAGTAAATGTAAAGGAGTTAAAGGAGAAGTGAATACTACATAGAAGTTTTTATATAGGTTCGGCCAATTTGTTTACATCTAGTTCTAACAACCTTGTTGAGTTCCACCAAAACCTTTCTCACCCGAGAAAAAAAAGGATAGTCTTTACCGTAGTCTTTCCAAGCTCATACCTATGACCATTAGCTAACTCTACTGTCATAAACCAAGTAGTTTTTCACCAGTCTCTTCAAGCTGAACCCTTGACTAGCAAGTATCTATCTGTCACAACCTAAGTAGTATTTAACTAACCTTTCCAAGCTAAACCTGAATAGTTTTTGATCAGCCTCTTCAAGCTAAACCGTAATTAGTAGTTTACTTCTATTGTCGCATTGTAAGTAGTCTTTGACTAGTCTCTCCAAGCTAACTGAAGATCGATCACTACTAGATTGAGGATACAAAGGTTTATGTTTGGATTTGCCACTCAAACTAACATGCACTCAAGTTTTCGTAAGATTTACAATAATAGACTTAGGAAAACTTGAATGACGTTTTTATGATTCTTCCTGAAAGAACATATGATCTATTAAGAGCGTAGAAAGAAGATTTTTATAGACAAGGAAACTGATTACAAATGTAATGAACTTACAGGAGATTAAGAGAAATTTTCATAGCATTTCAGCAATTGTGCAATGTCCAAATCTTTTTATTTGAAAGCACAACATCTCTATTTATAATAGTCTTCATTTATGACAATTGCTCTTGATCATTATCAAAGTTACACGTGTTGGTCATCTACTTGTCTCTTGGAAAAAATATAAAGGAGTAGCTCATTATCTGTCAAAGCTATTTCAGAAGCCGTTGTGAGATAGAGGTTTCTAAGGTCACCTTCAGAAACTACTTTTTACTTTCTAAATGAGCTTTTTGAACTCTTCCTTCTAGAAGCTAGGGTAGTTGATCATGTTGATAGAAGAGATGACACGCTAGTTGTAACCGGATTTGACTTTTAAATTTGAATTTCAAATCTCCCTTCTTTCTTAGAGTACCTCATTTCACTATGAAGTGAACTTTTTGAAGTATGGTATCAAGTTCCTTTATATATATATATATATATATTTTCAGTCTTCAATTAGAGCTTGTAGATGATGAGATGATTGCGATAATGATGATTGAAGGTTGTAGAACACATTAGATTTAGTTATTTGAAATCTTCATTTGAAGTGTACTTTTGAAGTTGCATTACATTTGTACGTCCGTGCCTTGGTCTCTTGTATATGATGATATTCTTCAGCTCATTAAGCATGGATACGTTCATTTCATGATATAATTTTCACTTTAATTAAGTTACTATTCTTTAAACGAGATAAATCATATTTGCACATTTAAAGTGAAATTTTTTTCGCTTCAAGAACCATGATATACAAATGTAAGAACCTATTTGCTATTTCAAGAAACTCAAGGGAAAACATTAGTCATTCTTCAAAATATTTTCTTTAAATTGGTTGTGTTATCACTCAAAACATTTTGCATTGATGCTTTATGAAGGGTTCTTGAGCTAACAAATGTTCACACACAAGGGTTACTACCCCATTAATTAACATCATTGATTTAAACATTATTACTTGTACCTAAGGGTCTTTAGTGCCATCATAAGGTCGAAGTGTGGTTGGGCTTGAAGTTTCTAAGAGATCCACGGTCATGATGAGCTCGGAGAATGGTCCCGAGTAAATTAAGAAAATCTACAGGGATGCCCGATTATTAGCATTATTGCCATGTGGTGGATGAGTGTTGTAGACAACATTGATTCGTTAAGAATCGTTTGGCTGACTGCTTCTTCTAGGCTCCTTTGAGCTTCCTCTCCATGTCCCTTATATTGGCTTTTAGTCTTGCATTTTTTCTCTTGGAGTTCTCTTATCATTCGATATAGGGCATCCACCATAGGGGGTGCAGGTGGGGTGGTGGTGGGTCGTTATGACCTGGTTGTTATTATTGTTATTAGGTTGGCCATTTCCAAGGATGTTCCTGTTCATGGTTGTGCTTTGCTTCTTGTGTTCACCATTCATGATATTGTGGGGCTTAACAGTAAAAGGGCCCATCTGGGTGCCAAATCACCTGACTTGATTCTGAGGATGAGTTCTCAACTAATCCTAGCTTGTAGTTGATAGATCTTTGAGTCTCCAACGCTGGAGACGGGGACCCTAAGAACGTGTTAAGTCAGAAGAGGTCTTATTCAGAGAGTGATAATTGAGATGTTATTTACTTGATTATGAGCTAAATCTCTTATACAAAGGAGTTTGTTAGGGCATACTGATCTTAGGGTAACAAATTATCTCATAGGATATTAAGGAAGAAAATCTCCCCTTAGTTGTTACTTGAATTATCTTCTATATTTCTTAATGAAAGAAGATCTACCCTTTTGTATGATAAACCGAAGCTATGACTTTTTACTCATAAGCTCTGAAGGTTTTGGGTTAAGTCTTGTGTTTTTGTAAGGCCTCTGGATACTGGGAGCCCAGTGAGTGCTAACATCGACCTATATGTCGTCGAAGATATAATTAAATCCATTAACTCTTTTTTTATATTGCTCTTTTTACTTTACAAAAATATTAAATTTCCTTTTTTTAAAACTAATTTCAATTTTTTAAAAATATTTGTTATGTTATAATTATACATATAGTTAAAAATATTTATGATAATAAACGCATAACAAGTTATTAGTAATCTATTTGGTATGTATTTTTATTTTTCAAATTTCTATTCTTTTCATTATTTTTATTCCCAAAAATTCTAAAATATAAGATATAAAAAAAATATAAAATGAAAATAGTAACCACATATTTATTATTTTGGATGAAAACAGTTTTACAGTGACAATAATTAAATAAATCAAATCCTTTTAATTTTTTTAATAAAAGTAATTCAATTTTATCGGAAAAAAATTGCTACATGACTACCATCAATGTTCTGAAAAATTACAAACCACTCCACTTTCCAGCCACACTCATGAACACAAAACCAACCGCACAACACTCATCGCCCCACTCCACTCTACCCCCTCCTTCCTCCTCTCCTCTCATCATCGTAAAAATGGCTCCTCCACCCACTTTCCCCATTCTACACTTCACCATGTTCTCCTTGACGCTGTACTTCCTCTACTTCGTCGAAGCCTCCCAAGCCCAAAACTCCGATCTCCAATCTCTAATGTCGTTCAAAACCGCTTCCGACACGCACAAAAAGCTCACAACATGGAACTCCAGCACCGACCCATGCACCTGGGACGGCGTCTCGTGCCTCAGGAACCGCGTCTCGCGCCTCGTCCTCGAAGACCTTGACCTCTGTGGCTCCATTCAGCCCCTAACCTCTCTCCCCCAGCTCCGAGTCCTGAGCCTCAAAGGCAACCGTTTCATCGGCCCCATTCCCAGCCTTTCCAACCTCACCGCCCTCAGGCTCCTCTACCTCTCTCACAACAACTTCTCCGGCGAGTTCCCGGCGACAGTTACGGCCCTTTCCCACCTCTACCGCCTCGATCTGTCACACAACAACCTCTCCGGCGAGATTCCAGCGACTGTCAACCGCTTGACACACCTCCTCACCTGCGACTCGACGGCAACCGAATCCGCGGACACATTCCCAACATAAACATCTCCAACTTACAAGACTTCAACGTCTCCGGTAACGAACTCTCGGGTCAAGTACCCAATCACTCTCGGGTTTCCCGGATCCGCATTTGCCCAAAACCCGTCCCTCTGCGGTGCCCCATTGCAGAAATGTAAAGACATCCCTGCCCTCGCTTCCCTGTTGACGCATCGTAACAGCACTCCAACAGCAACCGTTCCGTCTTCCCCTGAAAACGGAGCTCCGAGAATGGGCCCGGTGGTTTTAATCGCAATTGTCCTCGGCGATGTTCTAGTGCTTGCCGTGGTGTCCCTGCTTCTTTACTGCTACTTCTGGCGAAACTATAGGGCGGAGTTGAGGGAGGGAAGGGAAGGTCGACTTCGAAAGTTCTGGAAGGCGAGAAGGTGGTTCATTCGGCAAGTCCATACGCGGCGCAGGCGGGGTTCGAGAAGGGCCGGATGGTGTTCTTTGAAGGAGGGAAGAGGTTTGAGCTGGAGGAGTTGCTGCGTGCCTCAGCGGAGATGCTGGGGAGGGTGGGTTCGGCACGGCGTACAAGGCTGTGCTTGATGATGGCAGTGTTGTGGCCGTGAAGAGGCTCAAGAATGTTCAGATTGGAGGGAAGAGGAGTTCGAGCAGCAGATGGAAGTGCTGGGAAGGTTGAGGCACCCAAACGTTGTTAGCTTGAGGGCTTACTATTTTGCCAGAGATGAGAAGCTGCTTGTTTCCGATTACATGCCTAATGGTAGCCTGTTCTGGCTCCTCCACGGTAAGACATTGACTCATTTGTTTTGTTTCATACATTGATACTTTTTTTTTTTTTAATTATTAACTGGAAGAAGGTTAATAATACTATAAAATGGGGGAAATTTATATGGTTTTCTACTTTTCTGCTCGAGGATTTTGTTATTTAGTTGCGCTACAGCTGAGTACAGTAATGTGTAAAAGTCAATGGATTGGTTTATCTGTCTTGAAATCCATTATATCTTTCCATTTTTCTTATCAGCCAAACATGCATGAACGGAATAGTAAATGCCAACAGAGACAGTCACCCAATTATCCAGCGATGATGGCGTGGTGAGCCGGAGACCGATGTCTGCATGGCGCCGAGATCAAACAGCACGGATTTTTGCGGGGTCCATTGTGGGCGTCCCCCTACTTTGAAGTTGGACCACTTGATTATACATGCTTACTATAGAATACAGGATCAAGAGGTCCTTTACTACTTACATCCATCTTTTCACCCTTCGATAGGGTTCGTTCATTTTGCAGCAATTGCTGACAAAACTAGTGATGAATAAGCAGAAGCGGTGACCAACTGGGACTGGGACAGAGAATACACTGTACTACTGGCTGTGCATCTGTGTTGATACTTTTCTTTAAGTGAAAGAAAATACATATTGTCTCTTACATATTCGCTTTTGTTCTTTCTTTTGGCCTTTTGCTTTTTAGCTTTAGCCACTGAATAAAACATGACCACTGATGAGGCCCCCACTGGCCTTAATTTTTAACTACTGTTAATTTGTTTCTATGCAAAAAGGGTTTGCTTGCATCCTAGTGTCAAATGCGTAAATAAAATAGAACTTAATAGGTTAATTTGTTTCTATGAAACAGGTAACCGAGGACCCGGGCGAATCCCGCTGGACTGGACCACGAGGCTCAAAATAGCAGCAGGAGCGGCACGAGGCGTGGCATTTATTCATGACAGCTCATGCAAGTCCCATAAGCTCACCCATGGTAACATCAAATCGACCAACATCCTCGTTGACGTGGCCGGCAATGCACGCGTGGCAGATTTTGGACTGTCCATATTTTCGGGGCCATCAAACGGAAGATCCAACGGCTACTGCGCTCCGGAGGCGTCATCGGACGGTCGAAGACAGTCCCAGAAGTCCGACGTGTACGCCTTTGGCGTTCTCTTGATGGAGATACTGACGGGAAGTGCCCCTCCGCCGTAGACGGCGGCGTAGATGCTGTGGAACTGCCTAGGTGGGTCGAGTCGGTGGTGAGGGAGGAGTGGACGGCTGAGGTGTTTGATCTTGAGCTGATGAGGTACAAGGATATTGAAGAGGAGATGGTTGCACTGCTCCAGATAGCTATAGCGTGCACTGCGGCCGCACCTGATCAACGGCCCAGGATGAGCCATGTGGTCAAGATGGTGGAGGAGTTACTTGGGGTCGAGGTGTCTCCTTGTCATGGCACGCTGGACGCGGCGCCTGAGCCACCTTCCGCGTCTGAAGGTACATGTGGGTTTGGGGTAAGTCAGTGAAGTTGGATTAGGGTTGATTGTAAATCAAGATTATTATTGAGTTTTTGTCTTTGTTGAACTATTTTTATTAGAGTTTAATTTTGATGTATTGCTTTTTACTAATTATTCTAATTAAATTATTCTATTTGTATGTTTTTTAAATTTAGGTGTAAGAATTATATTTTTGAGTAAATGTTCATTTTGATTCTTAAATTGTAAATGTACTTTGCTTTAAGTCCTAGAATTTGAATTTTTTTTTTTCTCTAAACATCCATTCTATCGATTACTTTGAGTCTTTGGTCAAATAGATGTTCGTCATCTGCCACTATTTGCTGGCGTATCATATTAAGTAGCCAAGTTAAGCATATGTGGCATGCCACATAGCATTTATGTGGTTTTGATTTTAAATATATTCAAATTAATCCCCAAAATTTATAAACATGCCATAAAGTTTCAAAAAAAAAACCAAAAAATTCCTTAATTCTCAAATTTCTTATCTCCCTTTATAAACTATAAATACTCAAATTCCCTTGAACATACTAATTTCTTTTTATTTCATACTTCCGTTCATACCCTAGACCTTATCTTTCTCACGTAAGAATATAGGAAGAAAATATACATAAATGAGAAGTCTAAGATGTTGGATCGGTTTGTTGGTCCCTCAACTCCATTTATGTTTCAATCCCTTTGCTCTTAATAGAATTTGGGACCAAAGGCTTATTGTCATTACCTTAGTCTATTATGGGTCCTGACATACCAACTCATCTTATCAGCCTTTTAGCCCTATTGTCTCTTAAATACATATAATAGAATAATATTATATTTAAAATATGATCATCTTCTAAATCAATATCTATTTATCTATTCAAAACATAATATTCCAATTCGTGAAAACTAAAGTATCAGACTTCAAGCTTTGAAAACTCTTTTAACCAAATTTGCTAATCATGAAATCATAACGTTTCATCATACAATCTAAATTTTTAAATATGAAAATCAACTTAACACTTGAAAACTGAATTACAAATGCATATCTAGTTGGCTACATAAATATTTAACCATAAGCTACATCTCAAATACATACTTGAGTTTTGAGAACATAAACATAAAAGATTCAACCTTTGAAATCTAATACATAATCTAAAAATAAATACGTGACTCAGATTTGCCCCCACATCTACCATAGTACTCTAATACTAACATGCACCTAACTAAGCCTTATTTCAAAATAAGGCTCATCACTAGGAATAACTCGTGATCTAATAGGAGGCGGACCAATAACCGACCTAATACCTTGAAGAGGAAGGGAGATGAGTGAGTCAATTGATGAGTGGATTCTCAGTTCTCACCCATCACATTAGACAACCAAGGAAATATATATAATGCAATATACATGCAACAAATATAAACCATTTGATATATTTACATATATAGCTAGCTAGGAAAACACTTTTCACTCTATAAATTCATAAACAAGCATTTCTAAACTCATAATCAATCATGAAATCATTTTAACTGGTTACTGGCAGAAGTATTGCAAATAGTATGTTGAACATGATAAATACATATAATAATAAAAGCTAAGAAATCATAATTGTAAGATGGTTGCGTTCTTGTGAACAAGAGCACCTCGAAAATAAAATAGTCCTTATTGTACAAGCTATGGGTATTTAACCAGGTCCCATTCTCTATAACTCCTTGGGACCTCTAACAGACAACTTAGTACCATAAAACTGAAGTTCTAAATTCATATCTTAAGCTAACATACCTTTTCATATACTTGATAAATCTAAAATCATGGTTCAAAGCACTAGGGGTTCTAAATCATGAAAACTATAAAACCATAATAGCATAATTTTTCATAAAGTTAAATCATACTTTATTTAACATAGCTCAACTTAACATTTCAATAAAGGATTTCTGAAATTCCAAGTCTTAAAGCACGACAATACCATAAACCTATCATACATATTTGACAACTTTCATAAACCTCTTTAAATCATACATTTTTCTAAATGATCATTTCTTGAGTATTTAAAACATTTTCATAACATGCATCAGTTCCAATTCATGGTCCCATGGTTTTGAAAATCTCATTCTTTCATTTTATTATCATAAATAATAATTTTTCTAGCTTAGCATAATCATGTAAAATCATATTTTGTACTTTTTCTAGTTTCAAATTTCATGCTTAGCAAACAACATGCATCCAACATAATCATAATGGCAAAATAAGGCCATGAGCTCTGAACCCACTTACCTGGAGAGGGAACAAGAGACAATAACATTGAGGAGCTTGGAGCAAGGATGACACCAACAACTGCCATAAAGCAACCATAAACTCTAGATTAATCTCTAACATCTTCTAGATAACTTTAATATAACTCTAACAACATTCGGGGAGCACCCTCACTTGACAACAATGAAAAGACAAAGCCCAAACCATGGAACATGTAAAAGAGAGGAAGGAGATGACAAAAACCAACATAAACCCTTATCTTTGGTCTTAGAGAAAGAAGATTTGGGGTTACATTGAGAGAAGGGAAGTTAAGAGGTGGAGAAGGGTTTGGAGGAAGAGGGTTTTGGTTTTGAAGAAGGAAACCAGTTTGGGCATTTTAAGGGGTTAGGGCTCATTAAATGAGTTGGGTTGTTTACACTATCCTAACATCGAGCTCGCTCGCCCCAGCGACCAAAATCCGTTATAGCGAGCCTGTCTGGAGAAATCCGTAGCAACAACTCCAGCTTCACCCCTTGGCCCTTCACGCATCCAGGGCCTTCCCTACACGGGTGGGTTCTGGGATCTCAGACCGCATCCCGAACTTGTCTCCCACCACGTGTACACCAGGTATTACACTTATGGACTCACCCATTGGCTCCCAACCTACCTCGACACCTAGCCTTTCGCTCTTACTTGAAGCTCAAGGCTAGGTGGTGGATAAGTCGATCAACTTAGCTTAGCTTTTCAACTTGATCACCCCTGCCTCAACACTTTGACTGACTACAGCTTTGTACCATAACCTTCAAATCAAATTAGAATTCACAAAGGTGAATTGCACTAAAAATGTAAGAACAACGATGCCAATCTAGTCATCTCACATGGATATTTGATCACTATCTAATCAAAGGTACAAAGAAAAAGAAAATAGGGGGGTTTGGTTTTTACCGACAAGAAAAACATAATGAAGATAAGAAAAATGACTAATAAATCTGCCATTTTATTAATTTAACCGAAATGCTAGGGCCATCCTCAATAAGATATTTTGACATTAGAATAAGATTATATGAGCATTAAATACCAATCTATGCAAAAATCACAAATTTCGATTTTTCCATATGCAAATGACAAAATGCCCCAGAGGTGATTTTCCCCTTGTAAAGGACGCGTTGGCTCAGGCTACCCTCAAGGGTTAGTTTTATGTTTGAAAGGGACTATTTGTGTTATGAATGATGTTAGAGGTGAAATCTCAACCCCTGCTTTTTCCCATGTATGAAATTACCAAAATACCCTCTCTTGGCATTTAACGAGAATTAAGCGAAAATTGAACCTGTCATCACCCAAAAGTTAGAAAATGTTAATTATAAAGGATATATGATATTTGGAAATGTTCGTGATTTAGAAATTTTTATGTAAAATTACCATTTTTCCTTAGTGAGTGCAAAATGAGCTTATTTGTATAATTAAGTAAATATAGGCAATATCAACTTAATTAAAGATAAATTAATTTTATTTATTAACCTTGAGTTAAAACAATTATTTGAGTTAATTTTAAAGTCCTAGATTATTTTTGGAAAATTAATTTCCTTTCTTATTTAAAAGGGTTTATAAGACAAATAATATTAGTGCACTATCTTTCTTCTTCTTAAAAATTAGGATATTTTTGGATTTATTTATTTTTCTTATTTCAATTAATGGAGCACTAAAACCTCCACTACAAGTGTAGACCATTCTTTAATCATGTCCTGGAGCATCTTAAATACTTCTTTATTAACCACCAACACTACATTATCATTTATAATCCACTACAAATTAAATATACCTTAAATACATGTTCTACCACTCACAAAAATTGAAATTTTGCTCCCCATTACAACCATGAGGCAGTTGCCATACAACCCCCAAAACTCCTATATATATGTGTGTGTGTGTGTGTGTTTTTTTTTCCAAGCCTAATACACACACAAACACTCATTCTTACCATTTGCATTTTTTGTTGTAGTCTTGCTCACAAAAAATTGGTCAAAATCCTCTCTCTTTCTCTAAACTCAAAGCTCTCTTCTTCTTCCTCCTTCACCTCCAAGAGACACTATTCTCAACCTCTTCTCAACTCACAAACACATAATCCTTCCATTTTCAAGATCAAGTTTCTTTTACAATCAAAGAAACAACTTTGGTAGGGATTTTATTCCATGTTCTTTCTCTTATTCTTCTTTTATATTTCTTGATTATTTTGATTATTGATGACCATGGCTTGATGATGAGGAATCATGGTGGTGGTTGTAGATCCATCATATAATTGACCTCTAAAGCTCAAGGTTTGATTTTTGTTGTTAAAAGATTAATGGAAAAATTGTTGATTTTCTTTGGATTGTTTCTTTTGAACTTGATGATGAGTTCAAGAAATAAAGTTTGGAACTATAGTAATAAAGGACTCTAAAGTTCACTTCCTTTTTGTTAAGATTATTTGGTGTTAAAGAGCTTCATTATCTAAAAGTCTGAGTTTTGAAGCTTAACAAGATATAAAATGAACTTGCATCCATGTTTATGTTTTAAGCTCTTGCATATCATGTTTAAATTTCAAGTTATCACCTTAAATCTTAAAGAGATAATATGGATTTGCATTTTCATGTTTAAATTCCAAGCTTTGCATATCATGTTTATATTTCAAGTTATCACCTAAACTTTGAAGACTTAAAAAATGAACTTGCATCTTTATATTTATATTTCAAGTATTGCACATCATATTTATATTTTTAAGTTATCACCTTATAATGATAAATATAAAATGAGATTGCATGACATGTTTATGATTCTAGTCATCACCTAAATCTCTAAACCAGACTTGCCCCTTTTATTTTAAATAGGAATTTTGATTCATGGACACATCTCAAATATATGATTTTCGTCACCAAGGATATTGGATTTGAATTTGGTTTTATTTTATTTAGGCTTGAATCTTTAAGATGCATAAGAATTTTGAATTAGAAATTTAAAAAGATTAAAAATATGATTTCTTAAGTTTCTAGAAGTTAAAATTATGGTTACTTAGTTGATTAATTAAATCCATAAGGTTACTATTTGGTAATGATTAGATGTGTAAAAGTTACTAATAATTGTTGTAAAAATTATTTTTAACATTTTTAGGAAGAACTAGTAACTAGAAAGGATCAAATTTAAATTTTATGAGTTTTAGAAAAAATTAATTTTCTGATACTATTCATACTATTTTGGTACTGTTCAGATTATTCACAAACAAAAGAATTAATAATATTTGTTGAAAAATTATTTTCCTTACCTTAGTGTATAAAGGGTAATTACAAGTGTTAATTGTAACCATTCTGCAAAATGCGAAAGTTACGTTTTGAAACCATCAATTATGTAATTTCTAGTCAATGATTTTCATTATAGAAGTAATGATGTTGAATGTG
>JAMLFY010000452.1:0-34509 GCA_030441495.1 Dalbergia oliveri | reverse complement strand
TTTTTACAAAAAGGAAAGAAATAAATAAATTTTAGGAAATTTTCTTAATTATTAAGCCTTGATATTCCAAATGCTCGAAATATTAAGTTAACATACTTTACCCAAATTAACATTTTTTATCCAAATTTTCTCAAAATAAATGAAAAAGTCAAATTAATAAAAAGTCTATAAAATAAAAAATAAATAAATAAAAACAAAAATTATGAAAATTTAATTCTCACTTGACAGTGAATTTGATTGCCTTGGATTAATTGCAAGATGAACTCAAAGTCACATAGTTCTTTAGAAAATATTGTCGCTTAATCCAATTTTATTTTCAAGCTTTTAAAATATTGAACCCTCAAATTAACTAAAATACTCTTTAAAAATATAAAATTAATCTAGGTTGTCGCCTAAATTAATTTTATAAAAAAAGGAGAATTATCGATCCATTATAAAAAGAAATTTTAAAAGACCAAAACAATTCAAAAAAAGAAAGGTTATTTTTATTTTTAAAGGAAAATAAAGCAAACCTAAAAATAAAAATATTTTAGACATTTTTTTAACTTATTCATAACGAACTAAAAAGAAAAGCCTAGCAAAAAAACATTTATCATTAAGCCAAAGCCCAAACCCCAAATGGAAATAAAATCAAAATCCAAGGTAAAAAGAAATACCAACAACAACCCAAACTCTCCCTCATCATTTAGGTTTTTTTTTAGACTAGCAATACTCAATACTTTACTCTTCTCAATCGAATAACCTAAATATCTAAAGAATGATAACCACCCACTAGGCCCTAAAAAATTTTTAAAAAATAAGAAAAAATGACACAGTCTTATACTCCTCTATTATTACTCTCTTTTTTCTTTAAAACAACCCCAAAAGGAACGGACAAAGCTTATGCTCCAAAATGCTTACAAAAAAAAAAATAAAAAAATTTCAAAAGGAAGTCCACAACGCACTAAAATGAAAGTTGAAAACAAAAGTTATGATATCTAACATTTTTGGGAGATGCACAAATCGGGATCCAGGGGTTTTAAGATCTGGGATTTACTTACTTCTGGCCGGTCCTTCTGCCGTAGGAATGCGAAGCTCCGCGGTGACGGGTCATAAGGAAAGCGCAGGGAGAGGAAGGGGTGTGCTGCGTGTAATGCAAGGTGGAGGCGCCACCTGGCGTGAGGAGGGAGATGATGGGTGGGTGCAAGTAGCGGTGCTATGCACGGGAGGAACTCACGGTTGCCTTCCCTCCCTTTCTCTTGTGATCTTGGCTTGAGATTTATGTTGTGCTTCAGTTGGAGATGGTAAATTTGTAATGGGCATAGTGGTGAGTCCAGTTGATTACGATGATGGAGCCGGAGGATGGTTAAATAGGAGTAATGGCTTTCAAGGTTGTTGTCAAGAGGAATAAGCTTAGGGTGTTGCCGTCTCGTTGAGTCCCGTAACTATGATTGTTCCCCCCCTTAATCCCCTCTTTGTTCCTAGAATTTATACCATTCTAGATTCATGACATGTGATTTTTGAGAAATTTATCCTTATTATTAGATTTTAGGGGATCTTGGTGCCATTATTTTTGTAAACATTTGACTGCGTTCTTTTAGTGTATTCATACTCCGCTCCAACTTCACTTGCACGCCCGATTTCATTTTATTTGTTTTCTCTGTTTTACCTTATCATCTAACTTGTTTTGCTAGGCATCGAATTGTTATCACCGAATTCTTCTTTGTCATTTTCTTTTGAGAACGCTCTTTTGTTTTCTTTTTTTTTTTATAGATTAAAAGAAAAGCAAAAATAAAGTTTTAAAAATAAAACAAAATTTGCTTGCAACATTTTGTTTTGGCTTCAAACATGGACAAGGTTAAACCAAATCCGGGCTTTTCTTTCTTCTTCTTTTTTAACTAAAAAAAAAGAAACGTGCTTAATCTAATAATTCAGAAAAAAACACTCAACATTATCCACTACAACAAACAACAACAAATAATTAAAAAAAAAATGAAACACGTTAAGAACCTTTCTGGATGGACTCAAATTTTTCTTTTTTCATTTTATGGCCCTACAAAATTTGTTGACAGCCGTCTCTTCATCTTAAAATCTCAATTTGTCCGACCCACAAAAACAAAAACAAAATTTTCTGACATATTTTTAGTTTTGACCATTTATAAACCCATGTTGGTAATTTTATGTTGTTGAAGTGAAATTGCAAATCATTTCAAGTTTTATTTATTGCTCTTCATTGGATTTAATTCAAATTCGATTCTGTTATTTATTCGTGGTTTTACATTTTTAGTTTATGTGTCAAAAATAAAAATAATAGGTAGAACTTCAATATGTATCCAAGCTATTCTAATTTACAGCCCACACTAGTCAACCTCTAGTTTTTAGCCCATGGTCTTATTCAACGTTAACCAAAAAAATATATAATAGGCAAAAAATAAAAATAAAAAATATAACAATAAAAAACAAACAAACAAGCAACCGATTTGCTTCTTGTTATTTATAAAACAACAAAAAATAAAATACAAAAAGGTGGTAAGCTGAGGTATTGGAGTTATTGTGTGCTTCCAAACCCGAGAAACAACAGTGACATGGTAATGATGGGGATTTCTAAAAAATTGGAAAAATTGTTTGTGATAGGCATGATGAGAAGTTCCTCTCCACTGAGCACAAATGGATGAAGGAACTTCCTTTTGGACAGTGAACGGAAGTTGGAACCCAACCAGCTGAACCTGCAAAATGAAATGATCAATGAGTTTGGTCAAACAACTATAAATAGGAATCAAGAAACATTCAGGGATTATCAAAAAAAAAATTCAACACTAGAAATAAAAGCATATATATCAGAAATTATTGGAGAGAACCTTAAGAGAACTAGGAACATCCAACAGAATCCAGGAACAACAAGAAAAAAGAACAAGGTAAATTCAAGAAGATAATGCATATCATTTATACAAAAATTCAATAAAAAGAAGAGGAAAAAGGGGAGGAGGCCGCAACCTCTCCCCCACCACCGCGGCCTCATAACATCATCATCACGGTTCTTCCCCCTCTTCCCCTCAACCTCCATCATACTCTTTCCTCCTCCTTACCGTCATCATCATCATCACCATCGCTCACTCCGAACGATCGTCACCCCTCAAGAACACCGCGTCTGCCGGCGCCTCAGCCGCCCTGCACCTCAACCCGGTAGTTCTGACCGATGTGAGCAATTCAGCTCGCCCGGCCCAAGTTTTCAGGCCACTCGCGATGAGCGCAACCGTCTGTCCCTCCGCCACGCGGCCGAGCTCTGCGTTTTCGACCACCGGACCAGCCGAGCCTGAAGCCCAGCGCGTGGACGAGCCCCAGCGCCTTACCAGAAGGTAGATCAACTTCCCCTCCCTCAATCTCGCCCAAGCGATCTCCATCTCCTCCCCACCCTGCCGCCTAGCGCGTCCCTCCGGAGCCGATCAAGCCACCGTCTTGGCGGGCCGCGTTCCTTTTTCCTCTTGCCGCGCGCGACCTCCGTCCCTTGCCGGCCGTCACCCCGACCTCTCTCCGCCTCACTTTTTCTTTATCTCTCTCTCACTTCTCTCTTTCCTCTCTCGAGCTTTTTCTTTTTGACCTTATGTCTTTGCGAAGTGTGCGCGTGTGTAAAGAGAGAGAGGTGTTGTGTCGTTTGTGAATATGTGTGCGAGCGTGTGCCCGAAGTTCTTGGAGGGGTATAGTTAAAAAATTGAATTTGTAAGATTAGTTTAAGTAAATTATAAGGAACATAAGGAGATTTGGTTTAATTTAAATTAAGAGGTTATTATTTTGTTTTTGTTGGATTGAATTTTGGTTCTAGGTTTATTTATTTGGTTAATGTTTCTTTTGCTTATTTTACTTTAATTTTTTTTTTTAGACTTGCTTATTTTAGGATTTGTTTAGTTTGAATTAAATAAAAAGCATTCATTTCGTTTTCTGATAAAAGAGACTTTTGAGTGTTTGTTTTTATTTTGTTCATTAACTGATCAAGTCCGTTCTTAAATAAATAAATAGAATTAATTGAATCGAGACGATTTGTTAATTCTATAGTTTGGATATTTTAACCTTAAGATTTCTGATATTTTTAAAATAACTTTCAAAAATAATAATAATAAAAATTAAAAAATAAAAAGTGCTTGATATATTTTTTAGCAATTACTTTGAATTATTTGAGTAGGGATTAAATAAATCGATTTAAAGAATGATCTAACTATTTGTTTTGATGTGTGGTGAATTTTGTATTAAAAGCCTTTAAAAATAAAAAATGATAAAAAGAAAATAGTGATTAGGACCTTCATTTTTAGTTTATTTATTTTATACGTTAATGTGTTTTACTTAAGTTAATTGTATAATTGTGTTTATGAATTAATTTTATTTTTTATTTTTATTTTTTTGTTTAATTCTCTTATATGCTTATTTATTTTGTTCAAATTAATTGTGTATTTATGAATTAACTTTATCATTTCTCGTTAAAATTAGAATTTTGTTTTTTAAAAATGAATTTTATTAATCTTGGGTTTAAAATAAATACTTGGATATTTTGTTTTACTAAAAGGTATTTGAGTTAATTGGTAAAATTGTAATTTTAAATAGGAAAACTTAGCCGATACCTTGTTAATCATGCTTTGAATATTTTAGTTGACAACTCTATTTTTAAAGCCCTTTTTAAAAATAAAATTAATCAACTCACAAAATAGTTTAAACAGAACTACGTGACTTTGAATTCCCCATCGCACCGAGGATACGAAGGAGTAACGATTCCGATCCTGTCAAGTCAAAATTAAATTTTCATAATTTGTCTTATTTGTAAATTTTTTGTTGTTTTGAGATATTTTATTTAATTTAAATAATCATTTCTTTAGGAAATATTTTATTTCAAATAAAAAAGTTAATTTAGTTACGGCTTAACTGATATTTTGGACATCTGAGTTGACAGCTTGATGTTCCAAATTTTCTTTAAAAGTATGTTCTCTTTTATATTTTATTTTACTTTTCATAAAAAATATCAAAATAAATTTTTATCTTATTTGTAAATATTTATAATTCATAAGAGATTTTCATTTTCATATATTTAGTTTAAATTTGTTACTTATTTGTGAAATATTGTATTTGAATAAAAATGTTAATTTAACGTGACGTTTAACACAGTATTTGAACACCTAGTTGTTGAAAGCTTGGTGTTCCTCAATTTATTTTTTTAAATTTTGTTGTAAAATAAAAATATAAAAATGAATATTTTGAAAGGTTATTAATAATTTGCACAAATCAATTAAGGTACGTCTAAACGGGTGTATTAGGGTGCGTAGGATTAAACCTACCCTTCTTATGCATAACCGACTCCAGAATTCAAATCTGGTTTCAAAGACCAAATTTTTTATAAAACGGGTTTTTCCATGTTTTCCAATTTAAATAAACTTGGTGGCGACTCCAATTTTAAAAAATTAACTTTTCGCCATCCCCGTCGCGATCCGGGTTGCGCAGATGGCGACTCCACTGGGAATTATGAGAGTCAAGCCTAAATAATTGATTGTGCACATTATTATAACTTCTTTTTAGTTTATTTTATTTTATTTTTTATATTTATTTATTTTATATTTTTATCTTGTTATTTTCTTTTTATGCTAGAATTTTGTCACATTATTTTATTTCTTTGTGACAACCATAAGGTAGACGACTTTTGTTTGTTTTTTTTGTGAAAACTTTAGGGTAGGCGACTATTGTTGGTTTTGTATATTTGTTGTTTGTATTTATTTTGCAGGTATTTTACCATGGGTAGTTATAGGATTCCAGGTTTGTATGCTCCCTTCACACACAACACTCACACATTTATCACACACGAGTGGGGCCCTATACCCGGGTTTGAGTGCAACTTGAGATAGGTAAGAGATTGTGTAGTGGTAGCCATTTTGGATGTACATCCTGTTTGGTTATTGCAAATCTCGTCTAGAGTGTGACTCTTCGTGAATGTCCTACATCTAGCGGTTCACCTGCTGTTGGGGATAACATTCCAAATGAGCCTTTAACTCTAGAGATGTAGAATCCTGAGATCATAGACCTACCTGGTGAAAGTGCTCACAAAATAGAACAACCATAGACACAGTTTGACACCCATATTTTACCTCAAATAGGACACAAAGGGAGCATACCTTTTCTTTAATTGATTAATTTATTTATTTTGTGTATATAGTCTTTAACATGATTAATTTATTTATTTATTTTATGTACATAAATTCTTTAACATGCAAGTGTTTATTGCCTTTTAATATAATAAAAAACTCACTTTTTCTTCGTTGCTAAAGTTTGTTAGAGAACAATATTGAAGTCTTGTTGTGAGTATCTAAAAATGGAAGCAAACATGAGACCAAACAATCATGAAGAGAAATTGAAAAAGACTTTGCAACTCAAAACCAAGAAACCTAACAGAAAGCCTGAGATCCTTGAGTCAGCTTTGAAAGCACCGCAACGTCTTTCTTCACAGAAAATATGGAAAAATCTTGAGCCTATTAGAAGTGGAAATACAGTAGAGGCAATCACACATTGGCCCAGTACTATGATCCTCCACTCAAATGCTTCACCTTTCAAGATTTTTGGCACCAACCCTTGAAGAATTTGAACGAATCCTGGGTTACCGCTAGAAGGAGAAAAACCTTACAATTACCAAGGACATTATGCTTCTTTGCACACTATAGCAAATGTCCTAAAGGTAAATGTAAGAAATTTGCATGAAGCCCAGAAATGTAGAAATGGGACAAAGGGATTCACAAGAGATTATTTGGAGAAGCATTTGCACAGCTTAGCTTAGCGGAAGATTGGACACTTTTTCAAATGTGTTGACCCTCACCATTTATGGCACCGTCTTGTTTCCCAATATTGACGGTTTCATAGATCTTGCAGCAATTGATGTATTCCTTGCTAGAAAGTTTCATGGTCACAATCCTCTTGCCTCTAGCAGATGTCTATGTTCCTGGATTTTTGTCATGAGAGGAATGGTAAGAGAATTTTGTGTTGTTTACCAATACTATATGTGTGGGTTACCGCATATCTTCCAAAGAAGTTACAAGGCATCTTGTCCCCTTGATGATCTAAAAATGCATCGTATCAAGAAGAAAAGTGGGCGAGAATGGGCTGAAGACCTGGTTAAATTGAATGAAAAGGTGATCCGATGGTACCCTTGGTGGGAAGATGGACAGACCTTGATTTACCAGTGCGGAGACTTTCCAAATGTACCCCTTATGGGTACTCGAGGGTGTATAAATTACAATCCAGCATTGGTGTTGCGCCAACTTGGTTACCCCATGATGGACCGCCTCCGAAGCTGCAATTACTCCATTTGTCCTTTATTACCTAGATTCCCATGACATTGGCCTACTATGGAAGGTCCATTTGCTTGGAACAATGTCATCGAAAAGGAAAAGAATTGGGAGCTAGGAGTTGTGCGGTAAAAGAAATTACCGCCAATGGGTGAAAGTAGGGCTCAAGAGGTCAAGTTGCCATTTAGAATCTTGACAACAATTATTCCTGACAAGACATCGGCCTTGCATTCTGATGAAAATGAAGAAATCAAAGAAATGAAAGAAAGGTTGGACAAGGCTAAACAAGAAAAGGTACAAGTGGAGTTCGAGTTGAAAAACGCTCAGCATGATTATGCAACTTTAAAGCGAGAAATTGCTGAAAAAATCAGATTCTAGAAGGGACCAGTAAAAGGCTAAAAATGGGCAGGACACATGGTAAAGACCAAAGAATGTTTTGAAGCTGCCAATAAAGAACTAAAGCTTCGAAGGCAAGAACGTGATATGGCAATAACTGAAAATCAGCAACTAAAGGAGCTACTTCGAAAGGCCAAGATTGGGAAGAAAGCCGCGCTAGAAAGGAACAAATGAAGCAACAAATAGAAGAAATGAACAAGGAATATCAAGAAGGAAGCTGAGGAATTAAATCAACACATGAAAAATGAGATCCTGAAGTATCAAGCTGCCCTAGGAGAAGAAAAGGAAAAAGTTGCAAATTTGGATCTTGAGGTGCAACACCAAGATCATGTCATTCATGAGTTGAAGATTCGCTTTTCGAACTTAGCAGGGTTGGCTAATGCGGCAATAGAAGACGTTCCAAGACACTTAAAGCTTGCTAGCAGGAAATCATCCCTTTTGAAACCCCAACTGAAATTAGCAACTTTGTTGGCTATTGTAAGGACTTGATTGGGAGAATGAAGCAAATAATCGCGGGAAGACGTTGAAGACACATAAGGGCTTTTCTGTTGGGTAGCAATGTTGTTGATATTTATGATGTATTTCCTTTGAATGGTTGTATGAAAAATGATGATTGTGACAAATGATAAATAAAAGAATGGTTGCTTCTTTGCATTGTGTTGGTCTCATGGCAATAGCTATAACTTAGTACCTTTGAACGAGACGTTCTGGAAACAGTTATCATCAAAGATACTCACGTCAAGACCAGATATATTTGCGCTCTCTAACAAATTGCAATATTTTTATCTTTTCACTAAATTTTTTTTCTCTTTTCTTCTTATCATAGAAAACTGTGTCACAATTGGGCGCCCAAGGAAGGAAGATACCGATCTAACTCGTATTCACAATACCAGAGCTCGGACTAAGATGGCTGGTGGTAATCATGAACCAGGAAATGCTTCTGACCAAGTAAAAAGTTTGAGCATGGAAGTTGATGCAGTGAGAGGGAAATTGAATGAAATGTCAAATAACCAAGCAAAGATGGAAGAAATGATGAGAGCCATGAAGGAGTCACTGGATTTATTAGGAACTAATCCAAACGAGACATAGTGACTCGTAAGGGGGGTACAACCAAGCACTCAATGGTAGCCATAGGGAACATCAAATGTGGCTGTAAATGTCACTCAAGGGTGAACGAGGGGGATGAAATTCTGAATAACCTTCATGGACAACCACCACCCACAATGCCATTGGTGATCCCAATTGGGGAAGGCTATCGTCCATTAGAGAACATTCATATTGACAGGCACGGGCATGCTACCCCTTTGGGAGCCACCTCATGTTGTCATCCAAAAACAACCATTTTCCTCAAGAATAGCCGTCCAGAGGTGAATAAAGACAAGTTTAGAGAAGAATGGATGAAGAAGATTCAAGATCAAATTAAGGCCATTCAGGGACCTAGCACCTATGGTTATGTGGAAATTGAGCAACTATGTCCTCCTGTGGATCTGATAGTTCCCAAAGACTTCAAGGTTCCTGACTTCTCAAAATATGATGGGACAAGTAATCCTTTGTTCCATTTGAAGAGTTATTGCACCAAAATGGCAATATGGTCCAAAGATGAGAAGTTTCTCATGCTTTTTCCATGAAAGCTTAAGTGGTCCTACTTTAGAATGGTATATCCAGTTAGACCATTCTAAAATTTCCTATTGGAGAGAATTGGTTGATCAATTCATGAGTCAGTACAAGTTCAACATGGAAATAGCACCCACACGTGAGCAATTAAGCACAATGCAAAGGAAGAAGGAGGAGTCATTTAAACAATATGCTCAAAGATGGAGAACTTTAGCGCTCAGGTGCAACCGCCACTCATCCCTTCTGAAATGTGTTCGTACTTTTTGGGACCTTAGGATCTCCTTATATTGGGACAATGGGGAGCAGCATACAAAGATTTTTCTGAGCTAGTGACCAAGGTGAAAGAATTGAGAGTTTGGCCAAAGCTGGGAAACTTCTATGAGCAATGAGGACACAGAAGAGGATTCCCGCCTAGGAAAAAAGAGGCGGAAGTAAGTTATGTGCAAGGTCAGCAATCTTTCATTCCAAGATATACCTCGACACGCCCAAGATCCCAAATACCATCCATCTCTCCTTACCCACTATACCAAGCCACTCCAAATGCAAATACAATTCCATACCCCCAACCTCAAGTCAATAACATCCATATACGCCCATACCAACCAGCTCGCCCAACATACACCTATAACCCAACCATACATCCTCAGAATTACCCAAATACCACACCACCACGGCCTAATACCCAAAACCAAAGTCGTTCTCGATTCCCAAACTTACCACCTTTCCCGAAACTATCCATCTCAAATGCTCGTCTTTTTCAACGACTAGTTGATGCTCATCTCATCTCGGCATATCTGTGCGTCCATTAGAACCACCATACCCAGCTATAACCCAAACTTAACTTGCAAATATCATATGGACATAGCAGGACATTCCATCGAGGATTGTGAAGGTTTCAAGACGGCAGTGAAGAAGCTAATTGCTTGTGGGAGGTGGATTTTCAAGAGGAGTCAAAACCAGATATTGTCCATAATCCAATTCCAAATCATGAAGGAGGAGGTCGAGTAAATGCTTTGGAGGTAGAAGAACCACTGATCAAGAAGGTTTTGAATCTTCAAACCCCTATGCAGAAAATTTTTATCGGCTTGAAGGAGGCTGGTTACAATATAAGCACCTACTCTGACAATAAAGGAGAATGAGAAATATGATGCGGAATCAAGTTGTGCATACCATTGTGGAAGTCTGGGGCATGATATTGAGGACTGTTGGGATTTCAAGGTTCATGTACAGGGATTGCTTAACTTGGGTGTTATACAAGCAAAAAAGAAGCAAAATGTCTTTGAGGAGGTGAATGTGATCGAGCGTTTTGTACTTCGAGTGCCTCCGCTTAATCAGGCACCAAAGCCAGAAAAGGTAGTGATCACTGTGAAGAAACCGACACCCTTTGTGTATGAGGACACACATGCCGTACCTTGGAATTATGAGACCAAGGTTGAAATGAAAAGTGACATAGGGGAAACCTCAAAAGCTCAAGAAGGTGAGGAAGTGACCAGTGTCATGGAGGTAAAAGGAATAACAAGAAGTGGAAGGGTGTATGGACCCAAGGAGTTGGAAAAGGGAAATTTGTTGATGAAGGGAATGTTGAAAAAGGTTCAGAGTTAGGAAGAAAAGAAAAAGAAAGGAGGAAGAAGAGTTCCTTAAAATCATGAAACAGAGCGAGTATGATATCCTGGAACAATTAAAGAAGACTCCTGCTAGAATATCTCTTCTGTCACTAATCTTGTCCTCTGAATCTCATCAAAAGGCAATATTGAAGGTCCTGAAGGAAGCCTATGTCAAGCCCGACACTTCATTGGAGAACATGATAAGTATGGTGGATCCAAGTGAAACGTGTCAATATGATCACATTCTTAGATGAAGAAGTGATATCACGGGCTAACCCACAAGCGCTACATATAACCCTCAAATGCAAAGGCCACATAGTGCCTAGAGTCCTTATTGATGGAGGATCAGGGTTAAATGTATTACCACTGTCCACTTTGAAACAACTATCAATGAGTGTGGATGATATATCACCTCAAGTGATGGTTGTAAAAGCTTTTGATGGAGCTACGAAAAACATTCTAGGTGAGGTGGTGTTGCCACTAGAGATTGGGCCAAGCAAATCAGAAGTGTTATTCCAGGTGATGGAGATTGGCTCAGATTATAACATGTTGCTAGGAAGACCATGGATTAATGATATCAATCCTGTCCCTTCAACCTTGCATCAAAAGGTTAAATATATTGAGAATGGATCAGTTGTCACAATCCATGGAGAAAGGGACATCATTGTATCCAAACCTCACTACCATATGTGGAGAATGTGGAGTCGATAGACAATAACTTGTGGCATAGCCTGGAGTTGGTGAAGCCGGATATGAATGAGTGGGTCCATAATGCAGAATGTTAATCAAATAGTGGCTCATATCATGGCTAAGAATGGATACCTACATGGTAAGGGGTTAGGACCACAATTGCAAGGTATTAGAATACCTATATTCTCCAAGAAACCTAATCGATTTGGGTTGGGATATAATGCACCGTTAGAAGAGGAAATGGATGACATGGCCCTCCGCAGGAGAAACATGAGAAGAAAATAAAACAGATCCCTCACTTGAAGGAAACATTTCCTAGTCCAGCTGAAGTGATTACAGGTGGAAAAGTTCATTCCCCTTGCTACCGTCTCACCATCAACACCTTGGACATAGAGACAACTGAAGAGAGCAACAAGATTTATGCTGCCAACAATGATGAAATGCTGATGCTGGAACTGAACAAGTGATTGATGTTATTGCTGCAAAGTAATTATTTGTGTTGTATCAGTAAAGACTATTTATGCTTTTATTTATGCTACTTGAAGACATCATAAATAAACTTGTGTGTTTATTCAGCAATATTTCTTTCTATTTCTTGGTGTCTTTCATTCTCCTTGTTTCAGTCCTCTATTTGCTTTCTCTTTATCATCATTTTTAGCTCATTAATTTTTATTTTTCTTATTTTATTTTGCATTTTTCCACTATCTTTTTGGCCTTCCAACCCACCACAATTGCTTTCCAGGAATCTAAATGCTATAGAAATTTTGCCTCATGAAAGGGAATTTGAAAACTCGTCAATTGGTTCTCTTGCTGCAATTGATTGTGATAGCCATGAATCTGATGAAGATCAAGAAATTGTTGGGCAATTTTCAGACTACCTGGAACATACAGAAAAGGGATTTGACTTAGACAATGAGGTGATCGAGTTGATTAACATGGGCACTGAAGAAGAGAAAAAGCTGAAAATAGTGGAAAATCCAAACGCTCAGAAATGATTGCATTGTTTAAAGAATACCTGGATGTCTTTGCGTGGTCCTACCATGATATGCCAAGGCTGGATCAGAAATAGCTTCACATAAGATTCCTTTATATGCGGAAGCTAACCGAAAAAGCAAAAGTTGAGAAGGATGCGGCCTGAAATGTCATTGAAAATAAAAGAGGAGGTGACTAAACGGCTAGAGGCCGGATTTTTGGAGGTGTCAAGACACACTAACTGGGTGGCTAACATTGTGCCCGTGCCTAAAAAGGATGGAAAAGTTAGAATGTGCGTGGATTATCGGATCTAAACAAAGCTAGTCCAAAAGACGATTTTCCACTCCCTCACATTGATGTCCTAGTCGATAATAATTGGAAATCACCGCTTTTCATTTATGGATGGGTACTGAGGGTATAATGGATTCCTATGGACGTTCACGACAAAGGAAAAACTACTTTCATAACGCCGTGGGAACATTCTGCTATCCATGCCATTCGGATTGAAATGCTGGTGCCACCTACCAACGTGCCATGGTTGCATTATTCCATGACATGATGCATAAAGAGATTGAAGTGTATGTGGATGACATGGTCGCCAAGTCTAAAGAGGGAGAAAGTCATGTAACAGTTCTACAAAAGTTGTTTGAAAGGCTCAGAAATATAAGTTGCGGCTGAACCGAATAAATGTGTCTTTGGAGCATCTCAGGGAAATTACTCGGATTCATTGTCAGAGAGAGGGATAAAGGTAGATCCAGACAAAGTAAAGGCGATCCAGGAGATGCCAGCTCCCGAATCGAAAAGGAAGTGAGAAGTTTTCTTGGGAGGCTCAACTACATTGCTAGATTCATTGCCAATTTGACTAGCACTTGTGAGCCGATATTCAAGCTGTTACGAAAACATCAACCTGGAGAATGGAATGAAGAGTGCCAAGAAGCCTTTGACAAAATAAAGGCTTATTTAATAAAACCTCCAGTTTGACCCCACCTATACCAGGTCGTCCTCTAATATTGTACCTCAAGTGTTGCCCACGTCACTTGGGGCAATGTTGGGACAATATGATGAGTATGGAAAGAAGGAACAAGCTATTTATTATCTGAGCAAGAAGTTTAATGACTGTGAATCCCGCTATTTGGCAATTGAAACCTGTTGTGCATTAGCATGGGCCTCTAAAAGGCTAAGGCAATACATGTTATATTACACTACTTGGTTAATTTCTCGAATGGATCCATTGAGATACATATTTGATAGTCCTCATGTGTCATTGAGAATGTCAAAGTGGCAAGTGATCCTGTCAAATTTGATATCAAGTATGTGACTCAAAAGTCTGTCAAGGGAGGTGCAATTGCTGATCACCTACTGAAAACCCTTTGGAGGATGGACACCCACCACGGCTGAGTTTCCTGATAACGAGGTATTAGTGGTGGAAAAAGAAGATGTAGAAGAGGAGAATACATGGAAGATGTACTTTGATGGGGCTGTCAACATGAATGGATGTGGAATAGGAGCTGTCGTAGTATCACCGCTGGAAACGTACCCAAGTCTCCATCAAATTAGATTTTGAATGTACCAACAACATTGCAGAGTATGAGGCATGTGCAAATGGTTTGCAAGTGGCAATTGACTTGGGAATCAAAGAACTAAAAGTCTTTGGAGATTCGCACTCATAATCTACCAAGTTAATGGACAATGGCGTACAAAGGATCCCAAATTGGTACCTTATCAAAAGCACTTGTCTCGACTAATTGAGCACTTTGATGATATATCATTTTCTCACTTAACTCGAGACAAGAACCAATATGCGGATGCATGGCGACTTTGGCTGTAATGACTAAATTGGAAGTCCACACCAATGTCCAACCTATCCATGTAGAGGTACAAGATGAACCAGTATCCTGTGGTAATGTAAGGCTAAACCAACGGTCAACCATGGTATCATGATATCAAACAGTATATTCAAAGGGAGAATACCCAAGCTGGGGCAAATGAGATAAGCAAGAAGACAATCCGACGACTGGCTATGTCCTTTTTCCTGAATGGTGAAGTCCTTTACAAGAGGAATCATGACACCACTCTCCTTAGATGTGTAGATGCTCATGAAGCTCGAATAATCATGACTGAAGTCCATGAAGGAATTTGCGGAACTCATGCCAATGGACACATGATGGCACGCAAAATCCTAAGGAGTGGTTATTACTGGTCCACCATGGAGAATGACTTTATCAATCATGTTCGGAAATGCCACAAATGCCAAATATATGAGAGCGAATCAATGCTCCTAGTTCCATTACACAACATGGTATCTCCCTGGCCTTTCTCGATGTGGGGCATGGATGTGATCGGCTCAATTAATCCCAAAGCATCCAATGGTCATCGCTTCATTTTGGTGGCAATAGACTATTTCACTAAGTGGGTGGAAGCTGCTTCATATGCCAGGCATCACACAGAAGGTGTTTCTTAGATTCATCAAAAGGACATTATCTGTAGATATGGAATTCAGAAAGAATCATCACAGACAATGCTCCTAATCTCAATGGTGCCGAAGTTCAGAAATTTTTCAAGACTTTCAAAATCAAGCACCACAACTCAGCCTTCAGACCTCAGATGAATGGCGCGGTTGAGGCAAATAAGAACATCAAGAAAATCATCGCCAAAATGGTGGTAAATTACAAAGATTGGCATGAGATGCCGTATGCTTTACATGCATATCGTACCAATATACGATCGAGCACAGGGATGACTCCCTTCATTGGTATATGGAACGGAAGCTGTATCCCCCATAGAAGTGGAAATCCCGTCATTAAGGGTTCTAATGGAGGCTGAAGCTAGAGGAATCTGAATGGGTGAAGGCTCGATGTGAACAGTTGAACATGATAGAAGAAAGAAGATTGGCAGCTATTTGTCATGGCCAATTGTACCAAAGTAGGATGGCCAAAGCTTTTAACAAGAAAGTTCGTCCTAGAGATTTTTATTCGGGAGATTTGGTTCTGAAGAAAATTCTCCCGAACCAGGAGGACGCACGGGAAAATGGGCTCCGAGTT
Source organism: Dalbergia oliveri (assembly GCA_030441495.1). Taxonomy (NCBI): domain Eukaryota; kingdom Viridiplantae; phylum Streptophyta; class Magnoliopsida; order Fabales; family Fabaceae; genus Dalbergia; species Dalbergia oliveri. The sequence continues at coordinate 18,903 of JAMLFY010000452.1, read as the reverse complement.
ATGAGGGTCCTTACATTGTCAAACAAGCGCTCTCAGTGGGGCATTGATTTTGCAAAACATGGATGGACAAGAATTGCCTAAACCAATCAACTTAATCCAAGTCAAAAGGTTTTATGCTTGAAAAGATGCTAAAAAAAAAAAGAAAAAAATACCCGTTAGGTTGAAAACTCGAAAGAGCGGCCTAAGCAAAAATTAGGGCAAAACAAAAAAAAAGCTCGTTAGGTCGAAAACTTGAAAGAGCGGCCTAAGCAAAAGTTAGAGCAAAGCATCATCTCAAGCAATCTACACTGGGGCAATTTTCGGTGATAAGTTCATCCTCTGAGCAAAGCGGGCTGGGCTGAAGCTAAGGAGCTTGGCAGTTTGGGGAATTAAGAAAAGGAAAGATTGAAGGCTCAACAATGGAAGCAATGGTTATAGCATCCGATTCCTTGAGAAATCAATTGAATGAGCCACAAAGAACCCAAACTGGGGCAAAATTTTCATGTCTTTCACAATCCTATCTTTCATTTTTGTGGTTGTCTCTTTCCAAATATTTTGTCATCCAATACACCAAGCAATAAATATGTCCATTCAGTTAATTCTTCCACTTTCTCTTTGAATGCATGTTTATTTATGATGTCTCAAGTAGGATATATTTAAGTTTAAATTATACAACCTAACAATGTTTATAGCAATACATCAATGACTAGCATCACACCAAGAGAATTCAGAAGCTTTATTAAGCTTGGCAGAAAAGCAATCATCATCCTTTAAAAAGGAAAAGAGAAAAGAAGAAAGAATGGAAAGAAGTGGGTAAAGTTACAGAAGAAAAGAAAACTTTACTTGTGCCAGAAAGTCCAGCTCAAGAATTACGAGTTTGATCGGTTAAAGTCTTCCTCGAGGTTTGCTTGATTTGGGTATAGTTTATTTCTTCAAGAATATGTCTAATAAACTGCAAGTGAGTGATAAATTCATAACTTTTGCATATAACAAAAAAAAAGAGAAGAAAAAATGCAAATCATTGTTTTCATTGCCAATTTATTTTTGATGTCGGCCTAGATTGCCAAATTTACTTTCAGTCGGCCTCAATTGCCAATTTACTTTTCCTCGGCCTTAGAATTGACCAATTACTTTTCTGCGCCTAAATTGCCACCATTTACTTTTCAGTCAAGATTACCATTACATTTCTTGTCAGCCTAGATTGCCAATTTACTTTCCAGTCGGCCTCAGATTGCCACTTTACTTTCCAGTCGGCCTCAATTGCCAATTACTTTTCCAGTTGGCCTCAACGCCATTATTTAGTTTAGCCTGAGATTGCCAATTTACTTTCAGCCTGCCAGATTTGCCACTTTACTTTCAGTTCTGCCAAGATTGCCAATTTACTTTCCAGTCGGCCTCAATCCAATTTACTTTCAGTTCGGCCAGATTGCCACTTTACTTTTCAGTCGCCTCAGATTCCCATTTTCAGCGGCCTCAGATTGCCAATTTACTTTCCAGTCGGCCTCAGATTGCCAAATTTACTTTCCAGTCGGCCATATTACCAATTTACTTTCAGTCGGCCTAAGATCCCACCATTTACTTTTTGTCGGCTTCAAGATTCCCAATTTATGTTTCTTGTTGACCTTAAGGTTGCCACCATTACTTTTCCTGACCTAATTGCCACTAATTTACATTTCAGTCGGCCTAGATTGCCAATTTTTTCCTTTCGGCCTCAAATTGCCACCATTTATTCAAGTCCTAGATTTTCAATTTACGTTTCCTGCGGCCTTAGATTGCCATTTATTTTTCAGGTCCGCTGATTGTCATTTTCATTTCCTGTTCACTTGTGAGACAATTTAGTTGTCTCAAAACTTTTTGTCGCTTGTTGATCCATTTTCAGTTGATCACATGATCTTTTGTTTTCTAGTTGTCCTGTCGGCTTTTGAATTCCATGTAGTTTTGTTTTTACATCTCTTGTCATTTGTGAATTTATGTCAAATTAGTTAGTGTCTTTTTCTTGGCATGATTCATACATAGGTGATTTCTGAATTTACATGTGATTTTTAGACTTTTTCAAATTTAGAATTCAAGCTTCCTTGCATTTGATTTTTATGCATTGCGAACAAAATCAATGTTCATGTCTTTACTCATTCCTTATGAAGACAATATAAAATTTAGATTTTTCATATTTTCTTATAAGAAATGAATAAAGAGGCAAGTGAAACACACTTTTGTCCGAACCACAAAACAAAAACAAAATTTTCTGCATATTTTCAGAGTTTTGACCATTTATAGACCCATGTTGGTAATTTTATGTTGTTGAGTGAAAGTGCAAATCATTTCAAGTTTTATTTATTGCTCTTCATTGTATTTAATTCAAATTCAGTTTGTCATTTTATTCGTGGTTTTACATTTTTAGTTCATGTGTCAAAATAAAAATAAGAGGAGGCTCAATATGTATTCAAGCTTATTCTAATTTCCAAGCCCACCAGTAGCCTTGCTCTAGTTTTTAGCCCATGGTCTTATTTAGCGTTAACCAAAAAAATATATAATAATTAAAAATAAAAATAAAAAATATAACAATAAAAAATAAACAAACAAGCAACCAATTTGCTTCTTGTCATTTATAAAACAACAAAAAATAAAATACAAAAAGGGGGAAGCCAGGATAGTCATTTCAAACCAGAGAAACAACAGTGACATGGTAATGATGGGGATTTTGAAAAATTGGAAAATTGTTGGACGGATGATGAGAGCTCTTTTTACTGACACAAAAGGATGAACTTCCTTCTGTAATCGGGAAACTGGAACCCCAACCAGCGAACCTGCAAAATGAAATGATCAATGAGTTTGGTCAAAGCTATAATAGGAATCAAGAAACATTAAGGGGGAATAATAAAAAAAAATTCAACACTAGAAATAAAAGCATATATATGAAAGTCAATTGGAGAAACCTAAAAGAGACAGGAACATCCAGCAAGATAATCCAGGAACAACAAGAAAAAGGAACAAGGTAAATTCAAGAGCAACAACCATATCATCATACAAAAATTCAATAAAAAAAAGAAGAAAAGGGGGAGGCCGCCGGGTTCTCCCCACCAGGCGGCCTCCATAACATCATCATCACTGTTCTTCCCCCTTCCCCCTCAACCTCCATCATCTCTTTCCTCCTCCTCCCGTCATCATCATCATCACCATTCGCTGACTCCCTCGACGATCGCAGGCCCTCAGAGATCCGCCGGCGTGCGCGCCTCACCGCCCCGCACCTCAACCCGGGCCCACCCAGTATCTGATGTGATTCTAGTTTGCGGCGGCCCAAGTTTTAGGCCCCTCGAGAGACGCGATCGTTGTTCCCTCGGCCACGTTGCCGAAATGCGTTTTCGACCACTGAACAAGCCGGCCTGGGAGACGCTCTGCGTGGCACGAGCTCAGTGGTTCCGGAAGCTAGATCAACTTCCCCTCCCTCAATCTCGCCCATGCGACTCCGATCTCTCTCTCTCCACCTCCCGCTTGAGGCGTCCTCGTCGCCGATCAAGCCAGCCGGCCGGGCCGCGTTCCTTTCCTTGCGCGCGCGACCTCCCGTCGGCCGCCGATCTCCGACCTCTCTCCGCCTCACTCTTTCTTTCTCTCTCTCACTTCTCTCTTTCTTTTTTTTCTTCTTTCTTACCTTATGTCTTTGTGATGTGTGCGTGTGTAAAGAGAGAAGGGGGTTGTGTTTGTTTGTGAATATGTGTGTGACGTGTGTTGAGGGGGAAGGGGTATAGTTAAAAAATTGAATTTGTAAGATTAGTTTAAGTAAAATTAGGATAAGGAACATAAGGAGATTTGGTTTAATTTTATCTTAAGAGGTTATTATTTTGTTTTTGTTGGATTGAATTTTGGGTCTAGGTTTATTTATTTGGTTAATGTTTCTTTTGCTTATTTTACTTTAATTTTTTTTTTAGATTATTATTTTAGGATTTGTTTAGTTTGAGTTTAAAATAAAAAGCATTCATTTCGTTTTCGCTCATAAAAGAGACTTTTGAGTGTTTGTTTTTATTTTGTTCATTAAATGATGAGTTGTTCTTAAATAAATAAATAGAATTAATTGAATCGAGACGATTTGTTAATTCTATAGTTTGGAATATTTTAACTGTGACAATTTGATATTCTAAAAATAACTTTCAAAAATAATAATAATAAAAATTAAAAAATAAAAAGTGCTTGATATATTTTTTAGCAATTACTTTGAATTATTTGAGTAGGATTAAATAAATCGGTTTAAAGAAGTGATCTAACTATTTGTTTTGATGTGTGGTGAATTTTGTATTAAAAGCCTTTAAAAATAAAAAATGATAAAAAGAAAATAGTGATTAGGACCTTCATTTTTAGTTTATTTATTTTATACTTTATGTGTTTTACTTAAGTTAATTGTATAATTGTTTTTATGAATTAATTTTATTTTTTATTTTTATTTTTTTGTTTAATTCTCTTATATGCTTATTTATTTTGTTCAAATTAATTGTGTATTTATGAATTAACTTTATCAGTTCTATTAAAGTTAGAATTTTGTTTTTTAAAAAAGGGGTTTTATTAATCTTGGGTTTAAAATAAATACTTGGATATTTTGTTTTACTAAAAAGGGTATTTGAGTTAATTGGTAAAATTGTAATTTTAAATAGGGAAACGAGCCGTGACTTGTTAATCATATGCTTCCCAAATATTTTAGTTGTGACAACTTGATATTCTAAAGCCCTTTTTAAAAATAAAATTAATTAACTCACAAAATAGTTAAATAGGTTATTGTGACTTTGAATTCCTATTTGGCACCAAATTAGACGTAGTGAGTAGCTGATAATTTTAATCCCTATCAAGTCAAAATTAAATTTTCATAATTTGCCTTATTTGTAAATTTTTGTTGTTTTGAGATATTTTATTTAATTTAATAATCATTTCTTTATGGGATATTTTATTTCAAATAAAAAAGTTAATTTAGCCGGTACCCCTTGCGAATTTCTCAGATTTTGGACATCCGAGTTGTGACAGCCGATGTTCAATTTTTTTTTTAAATATGTTCTCTTTTATATTTTATTTTACTTTTCGTAAAAAATATCAAAATAAATTGTTATCTTATTTGTAAATATTTATAATTCATAAGAGATTTTCATTTTCATATATTTAGTTAAATTCACTTATTTGTGAAATATTGTATTTTGAAATAAAAATGTTAATTTAACCGTGACGCTTGTTAACACAGTATTTTGAATACTTGAGTTGTGACAGTTTGGTGTTCCTCGACAATTTATTTTTTTAAATTTTTTTGTAAAATAAAAATATAAAAATGAATATTTTGAAAGGTTATTAATAATTTGCACAAATCAATTAAGGTACCGTCTAAAGACGGTATTAGGGGTGTGAAGGATTAAACTCTTACCCTCTGATGCATAACCGACTCTCGAATTCAAATCTGGTTTCAAAGACCAAATTTTTTATAAAACGGTTTTCCCATATTTTCCCAATTTAAATAAACTCTGGCGACTCCAATTTTAAAAAAATTAATTTTTGGCCCGCCGCCGGCGATCCCCTTGTCAATCTTTAGTCATTTCTTATAAGAGAATATGATAAACTTAAGTTTTACATATTGTCTTGATAAGGAATGAGTAAAGACATGAACATTGATTTTGTTTTTGAATTAGAAATGCAAATGCAAGAAAGATTGAATTCAAATTTTAAAAAAGTCTAAACAAGAAAGTCACATGTAAACTATATAATTTAGAAATCACCTATGTATAAATCATGCAAGAAAGAGAAATTAACTAATTTGACACAAATTTACAAATGACGAGAAATGTCAAAACAAACGAAAATTCAAAAACCGACAGAATGCTAACAAGAATTTACAATAATATTGGTCACGGAAATTAAAAGATTTTGCAACCAACTGGGATAGGGTCACAAGTACTCTGATACCAACTCAATACGGTCAACAAGTGACAGTGAAATGAAAAATCTTGCCACGATTGGAAAATATTCCTGTCTCACAAGCAAGATGAAATGGAAAACCTTGCGACCAATGATATCCTGTTACAAGCAACAAAGAAATGAAAAACCTTGCGATGAACTTGGATACGGGTTACAAGCAACAGAAATTGAAAAACCTTGTGACCAATGGATTCGGGTCCATAAGCAACAAGAAATGAAAAATCTTATGACCAACCTAATAGATATGTTAAAACCAAGCAGAGAAATGAAAGTTTGCGATGAATGGAGTATTGTCCTTACAAGCAAAAGGGTATTAACAATCTTGTGACCAACCTTATATTGGTTGACAAGAGACAAGAAAATTAAAAGCCTTGCGACCAACCTATACGGGTCCACAAGCACCAATAATGAAAAACCTTGTGACCAACTTGATATGGGTCAACAAGTGACAGGAATGAAAAGCCTTGGGACCAAGCGGATACTGTTTACATGCGACAAAAAATTAAAAGCCAGGGGCTAGATGAAATTAAAGACCTTGACCAACTGCAGAATCTGCTCAACAAGCAAAGGATACCTGAAATTAAAAGCGTGGTCAAAAAATGCAAATTAAAAGACTTGTGACGAATGGATATGGTTAACAAGAAGAGGAAATTAAAAGCCAGGGTCTTAGAGGAAATTAAAAGACTTGTGACCAATCTATACGTGCTAGGCAAAAGCAATGAAATGAAAAACCTTGCGACCAACGCAAGATTGGCTTTACAAGTGCCAAGAAAGTAAAAGACTTGCAATGAACTGGATACGAGTCCACAAGCAACAGGAAATGAAAAGCCTTGCGAAATGAACTCAATACCTGCTGAACCAAGCAACATGAAATGAAAAGCCTTGCGACCAACTAATATCCTGGTTAGGAGTGTACAGGAATTAAAAGCCAACAGGGGCTAACAAAAATGTAAATGAAATCTTAACAAGAAGAACAATGATTTGAACAGTTCTTTTCTTTTTTTCTTTTATTTTTTTTCTTTGAAGATTAGATTGACAATCTGAGACCGACTAGAAATGATGGAAAGTGAAATTGCAATTTAAGGCCAACTAGAAATGTAAAAACAATGGCAATCATTAATGTGAAATTCAATTTTTCTTTTTCATGCATTTTTCAAGTTAAAAAGTGGACTAAGAATTCAAACTTTTTTCATTTTTTTCAAAAACAAAAGTGAACCAAATATATCAAGCTAAAATGGAGATGCCAAGGATGTCTATGTACAAAATGTGAATGAATCCATCATGACAGGATGAAATGGATAAAGAAAATAGGCCAAGAACCTAAATGATTTGAAAATCAAAAGAAAGAGATGATGAATATGTCACAAAAGAATCATTTTAACATCGAAAAACATTTGAACCATAAGCTTCTTCAGAGGATTTTACCACATAAGTCTGTTTTCAAGTTTGTCATTAACACTGCCTTGCAATATGGTTTCACTGCATTTCTTTTCTTTTCAAAAAAACATTCTTGTGAAAGGAATTTCACCATAGTCAAGCAACCCTCGAGGAAAACTTCAACGATCAAACTCGTAGTCACTGGATTGGACCTTTTGGCACAAATGAAACTTCTCTTTTTTCTTCTTGGAACTTTGCTCACTTCTTCCCATTCTTCCTTCTTCTCTCTTTTTCTTTTTAGGATGATGATTGCTTTTATCAAGCTTAATTGAAGCTTCTGGATTCCCTTTGTGTTGCTAGTCATTAATGTATTGCTGCAAAAACTATTAAGTCGTAGTACAGTTAAGCTTAAATTTATGCTTACTCAAGACATTATAAATGAACATGCATTCAAGGGGAAAAATGGAAAGATTAATCTGAATGAGCATTTTACTGCGGTGTATTGAACAACAATATCACAAATTGTTGGAAGAAGTAAACAGAGCAAAGTAAAAGATAGGATTTCAAACAATATAAAAAATTTGCCCATTTTTGGTCTTTAGTGGCTTATTCAATTGATTTCTTGTAGCAAATTGGATGCTATAGCCACTTGATCCTTCTAAGCCTTCAATCTTCCTTCTCTCTTTTGATCTCAAAAATTGCCCAACTTCAATCTTGGTATGCTTGGCTCACAAGACACATTCAACACCAAAAGTTGCCCAAGTGTAAATTGTTTGAGATGATGCACATTATTTTGCCCTAACTTTTGCCTAGGCCGCCCTTTTGGGTTTCCGTCCTAATTGTTTTTTTTCTTTTTTTTTTTACCCTAACTTTTGCTTAGGCCGCTCTTTCGAGTTTTCAACCTAATGGCTTTTTATTATTTTTATTTATTTCTCATCCTAGCTTTCATTTAGGCCGTTCCTTCAAGTTTTCGACCCAATGAGCTTTCACAACATCTTTTCAAGCATAAAACTTTTTGACTTGCATTGATGTTTAGGGTCTAGGTAGTTCTTGTCCATCCATATTTTGCAAAATCAATGCCCCTCCTGAAATGCTTGTTTGACAATGTAAGGACCTTCATAACTTGGAGCCCATTTTCCTCAATGTGTCTTGATTAGGGAGAATTTTCTTCAAAACCAAATCTCCTGGATACAAATCCCTGGCGGACTTTCTTGTTGAAAGCCTTAGCCATTCTACTTTGATACAACTGGCCATGACAAATGGCTGCCAGTCTTTCTCTTCTATCATATTCAACTGTTCATAACGAGCTTTCACCCACTCAGATTCTTCTAACTCGACCTCCATCAAAACCCTTAATGATGGGATTTCAACTTCAATAGGGGATACAACTTCCATTCCATATACCAATGAGAAAGTTGTTCCTTGTTTATCGTATGTTGGTACAATAAGCGTGCAAAGCATATGGCAGCATTTCATGCCAATCTTTGTAATTCACCACCATTTTGGCAACAATTTTCTTGATATTCTTATTTGGCTTTGACCGCACCATTCATTTGAGGCCTATAAGGAGCTGAGTTGTGATGCTTGATTTTGAAAGTCTCAAAGAACTTCTGAACCTCGGCACCATTGAGATTAGGAGCATTGTCGTGATAATTCTTTCTGGAATCCCATATCTACAAATAATGTCTCTTTTGATGAATCTGAGAAACACCTTCTGTGTGATATTGGCATATGAAGTGGCTTCCACCCATTTAGTGAAATAGTCTATTGCTACCAAAATGAAACGATGACCATTGGATGCCTTAGGATTAATTGGGCCAATAACATCCATGCCCCACATCGAGAAAGGCCAGGGAGATACCATGCTATGGTTGGAAATGGAGGAACATTAACTCGATCTGCATATATTTGGCATTTGTGACTTTCGATAGTTGATAGAAATCGCTTTCCATGGTAGACCAGTAATAACCACTCCTTAGGATTTTGCGTGCCATCATGTGCCCATTAGCATGGGTTCCACATATCCCTTCATGGATTTCGGTCATGATTATGCTAGCTTCATGAGCATCTACACATCTTAGGAGAGTGTCATGATTTCTTTTGTAGAGGACTTCACCATTCAAGAAAAAGCTCATAGAGTCGACGAATCGTCTTTTTATTCACCTCATTTGCTCCAACTGGGTATTCTCCTTTTTGAATATACCGCTTGATGTCATGATACCAAGGGTTTGCCGTTGGTTCAATCTCCACATTGCCACAATATACGGTTCGCTTTGCACCTCCACATGGATAGGTTGGACATTAGCATGGACTTCCAATTTGGTCATTACAGCCAAAGTTGCCAAAGCCGCAAATTGGTTCTTGTCTCGAGTTAAATGAGAGAATGACACATCATCAAATCGCTCAATTAGTCGAGACAAGTATTTCTGATAAGGTACCAATTTTGGATCCTTTGTTTGCCATTGTCCATTAACTTGATAAATTATGAGTGCAGAGTCTCCAAAGACTTTTAATTTTATTCCCAAGTCAATTGCAACTTGCAAACCATTTGCACACGCCTCATACTCTGCGATGTTGTTGGTACATTCAAAATCCAACTTGATAAAGACTTGGGTATTGCTTACCAGGAGGTGACACCACCATAGCTCCTATTCCACATCCATTCATGTTAGCAGCTCCATCAAAGTACATCTTCCATACATTCTCCTCTTCCATCTCTTCTTTCTCCACTAACAGCACTTCATCGTCACATAATTCAGTGGTCAGCCTTCACTTTCAAGCGGGTTTTCAGCTAATACCGAATTGCACCTCCCTTGACAGACTTTTGGGTCACATACTTGATGTCAAATTCTGACAGTTCACTTGCCACTTTGACATTCTCAACGACACATGAGGACTATCAAATATGTACTTTAACGGATCCATTCGAGAGATCAACCAAGTTGTAGTATAACATGTATTGCCTCAGCCTCTTGGAAGTCCATGCCAATACACAGGTCTTTTCCATTGCAAGTAGCGAGATTTCAGGTCATTAAACTTCTTGCTCAGATAATAAATTGCCTGCTCTTTTTCCAGACCGTCATACTGTCCTAACATTGCCCCCATTGATGTGGGTAACACTGTGAGGTACAATATTAAAGGACGGCCTGTGTAGGTGGGGTCAAAACTGGAGGTTTCATTAAATAAGCCTTTATTTTTGAAGGCTTCTTGGCATTCCTCATTCCATTTTTCGGTTATGTTTTCGTAGCAACTTGAATATAGGCTCACAAGTACTAGTCAAATTGGCAATGAATCGAGCAATGTAATTGAGCCTCCCCAGAACTTCTAACCTTGTCAGCCGGGAGCAAGCATATCTTGTATCGCTTTCACCTTATCTGGTCTACCTTTATTCCTTCTCGCTAACAATGAATCCAAGTAATTTCCCCGTAAAGCTCCAAAGATGCATTTCTCAATTTGATTGCTTAACTTATATTTTCTGAGTCTTTCAAACAACTTTCGCAACTGCCACATGACTTTCTCCCTCTTTGGACTTAGCAACCATGTCATCTACATACACTTCAATCTCCTTGTGCATCAAATCATGGAATAATGCAACCATAGCACGCTGGTATGTAGCCCCGGCATTTTTCAATCCAATGGCATGACCGTATAGCAAAATGTTCCCCATGGAGTTATGAAAGTAGTTTTTCCTTTGTCATTAACATCCATGGGAATTTGATTGTATCCTGAGTACCCATCCATAAATGAAAATTGGTGGTTTTTTGCAGGATTATCAACAAGGACATCGATGTGAGGGAGAGGAAAATCATCCTTCGGGCTAGCTTTGTTTAGATCCCGATAATCCACACACATTCTAACTTTTCCATCCTTCTTAGGCACTTGGCACAATGTTAGCCACCCAGTGTGTGTCTTGATACCTCCAAAAATCCAGCCTCTAGCTGTTTGCACACCTCCTCTTTTATTTTTAATGACATTTCAGGCCGCATCCTTTCAACTTTTGCTTTTTCGCTTACTCCCGCATATAAAGGGATCTTATGTGAAGCTATTTCTGGATCCAACCCTGGCATATCACGGTAAGACCATGCAAAAACATCCATGTATTCTTTGAACAATGCAATCATTTCTAAGCGTTCTGGGTTTTCCACTATTTTCAGCTCCTTCTTCTCTTTCTTCAGTGCCCATGTCAACCAACTCGATCACCTCATTGTCTAAGTCAAACTTCTTTTCTATGCTCCAGGAGGTTGAAAAGTGCCCAACAATTTCCTCATCCTATCAGATTCATGGCTATCACAATCAAGTGCCGCAAGAGAATCAATTGATAAGTCTCCAAAGTCCCTTTCATGCGACAAAATTTCTATAGTATTTAAATTCCTGGAAAGCAATTAGGATGGGTTGGAATGCCAAAATAAAAGGTGGAAAAATGAAAATAATATGGAAGACATAAATTAACGAGATGAGAATGGTAAATAAAAGAAGAAAGAAAAATTAAAAGACAGAACGAGGAAAATGGAAGATAAAGAAAGATTATTGAATAATCATGCAAGTGCATTTAGATGATGTCTTTGAGTAGCATAAAAGGAAGCATAAACAATATTTATCAATACAACCCAAACAATTACTTTGAAGCAACAACATCAATAACTGTTCAATCTTCCAGTTTATCAAGGATCTCATTATTGTTGGCAACATGAGGGTTGTTTTCTTTGATTCATCACATTCACCATATTGATAGTGATACAACAACAGGGGAGTGAACTTCCTCAGCTAGGATTACTTCAGCTTGGGCCTGGAAATGTTTCCTTTAGGTGAGGAATCTGCTTCATTTTCTCCATTTGCTCCTCTCTGCTCAAGAGTCATGCCCCTCATCTCTTCTTCCAATAGTGCATTATATCCCAAACCATATCGATTAGGCTTCTTGGTGATTGGTATTGGTGTCGTGATACCTTGCAATGGAGTCCCAATCCTCTGCCTTGTAGGTATCCACTCTTAGCCATGATATGAGCCACCACCTGATTTTGCATTGGGGGCTTATTATGTTCCGTTTCAACCCTACTACCTCCAGGTTATGCCATAAACTGCTCTCTACCAGTTCCACATTCTCAACATACGGCAATGTAACTGTTTAGATACTATGATATCTTTTTCTCCATGGATTGTAACGATCGAGCCATTCTCTATGTATTTAACCTTTTGATGCAAGGTTGAGGGAACAGCACCAACATTGTTAATCCATGGTCTTCCCAGCATATTGTGATTTTTTTCTGATCTCTCATTACCTGAATAACACTTCGAATCTACTTGGGCCAATCTCCAATGGCAATAACATTTCCCCAAGGATGCTTTTCTTTGCCCCATCAAAAGCCTTCACAATCATCACTTGCTGATATATCATCCTTACTTATTGACAAGTAACTTAAGGTCACATGGTAGAACATTCAATCCTGACCCTCCATCAATGAGGACCCTGGGCACTATATGGTCTCTGCATTTGAGAGTTATGTACAATGCTTGTGGGTTAGCCTTGACACAACTTCCTCATCTAGAACGTGATCATGTGACTACATGTTTCAGATCTACCATATTCACCATGTTCTCCGTTGAAACATCAAGCTTGACATAAGCTTTTAGGACCTTTAACACTGCCTTTTGATGAGGCTCGGATGACAAGATTAGTGATAACAAGGATATTCTGCAGGAGTCTTCTTTAATTGTTCCAAATATCATACTCACTCGTTTCATGATTTTTAGAAATTCCTCCTCCTCATCTTCTTTCTTTTCACTTCCTCCCAAGTTAACTTTTTCCAGGCATTCCCTTCATTAACAAACTTTCCTTTTTCTATTTCTCTAGGACCATAACACCTTCCACTTCTCGTTATACTAGTTACTACTCCACCTACTTGGGCATTTGAGGTTTCTCCTATATCTCTTTTCATCTCAACCTCAGTCTCATAGTTCCAAGGTACAACATGTGTGTCCTCATAAACAAAGGGCGTTGGTTTCTTCAGAGTGATAACTACCTTTCTGGCTTCGGCGCTTGATTAAGTGGAGGCACTCGAAGCACAAAACGCTCAATCACATTCACCTCTTCAGAAACATTTAGCTTCTTTTTTGCTTGTATAACACCCAGGTTGAGTAATCCCTACACGAGCCTTGAAATCCCAGCAACTTTCTATGTCATGACCAAAGCCTCCGAAGTGGTAGTCACAACTCGATTCCATATCACATTTCTCATTTTCCTTCATCATAGATGCAGGTGCCTGATGTTGTATCCAGACTTCCTTTAAGCCAATGAAAACTTTCTCCATAGGAGTTCGAAGATTCAAGACCCTCTTGATCAAGGGTTCCTCCATCGTCAAAGCATTTACTCGAGCTCCTCCTTCATGATTTGGCATTGTTAACAATATCGGGCTTTGATTTGCTAGGTCCAATCTTCCACAAGCAATTAGCCTTCTTACCTTCTTCTTGAAGGCTTCACAATCTTCAATTGAATGCCCTGCAACTTCCATGTGGTATTTACAAGTTAAGTTGGGGTTGTACCAAGCTGGAAATGGTGGTTCTAATGGACGCATAGGACATGGTGAGATCAGGTGAGCATCGAACAATTTTTGAAACAGGCAGCATTTGAAATGGATAACTTTGGGAAAGGTGGAAGGTTTGGGAATCGATTACGATTCTGGTTTTGGAAATTTGGTCGAGGTGGTGTAGTGTTTGGGTAGTTTGGGGATGTGTAGTTCGGGTTATATGTATAGGTTGGGCGAGCTTGGTATGGTCGTATGTGGATGTTATTGACTTGAGGTTGGGTATATGGGATTGTATTTGTGGTTGGAGTAGTTTGGTATGGTGGGTAATAAGGGATGGATGGTATTTGGGATCTTGGGTGTGTTGAGGCATATCTTGGAATGAAAGATTGCTGACCTTGCACATAACTTACTTCCGCCTTTTCTTCCTGGCCCAATCTCTTCTGTCCTCATTACTCACAGGAAGTTTTCCAGCTTTAGCCAAATTCTCGATTCTCTCACCAGCGATCAATTCAGAGAAGTCTTTGTATGCCTGCTTCTGCCATTGCCCCAATATAAGGAGATCCTAAAGTCCCCAAAAAGTATGAACACATTTCAGATGGGATAAGTGGCGGTTGCACTTCAGGAAAGTTCTCATCTTTGAGCATATTGCTTAAAGGACTCATCTTTCTTCTTTTGCATCGTGCTCAATTGCTCGCGAGTAGGTGCTATTTCCATGTTAAACTTGTATTGATTCATGAATTGGTCAACTAATTCCCTCCAGGAAATTTTGGAATGGTCTAATTGGATATACCACTCTAAGGCGGGTCCAGTAAACTTTCATGGAAAAAGCTGATAAGAAACTTCTCGTCCTTGGACCATATTGACATTTTTGTGTAGTAACTCTTTAAATGAAAAAAGGATTACCAGTGCCATCATACTTCTGAAATCAGGAACCTTGAAGTCTTTAGGAACTACTGCGTCAATAGGAGGGCAAGCTCAATCTCCATATGACCATAAGTGTTAGGTCCTTGAATAGCTTTGATTTGCTCCTGAATCTTCTTCATCCATTCTTCTCTGAACTTGTCTTTATTCACCTCTGCATGGCTATTTTCTGAGGAAAATGGTTGTTTCTGGATAACAACACGAGGTTGCCCCCAAATAGGGTAGCATGCTCATGCCCATCAGGATGAATGTTCTCTAATGAATGATAGCCTTCTCCAATCAGGATTACCAATGGCATTGTGGGTGGTGGCTGTCCATGAGGGTTATTCAAAATCTCATCCCCATCATTCACCCCTTGGGTAACATTTAGGTGCATTTAATGCCCCAGGTATGGTTATCATTGTAGCACTTGGTTGTACCTCAACTGACGTATTCACCATGTCTCTGGTTTTGATTAGCCCCCAATAAGTCAAGTGACTCCTTCATGGCTCTCATCATTTCTTCCATCCTTGCTTGGTTATTTGACATTTCATTCAATTTCCCTCTCACTGCATCAACTTCCATGCTTAAATTTCTTTCTGCTTCATCATTGGTTGAGTGTACTCTTCCTTAAGTAATTTCCTCCAGCCATCTTTGTTCGAGCTCTGGTATTGTGAATACAAGTTAGATCAGTATCTTCTTTCCTTGGGCGCCCATGGTGACGAAGTTTTACCTGTGAAATGAGTTTTAGAAAGAAAGAAAAACATTGTTATTTATTAGAGACCTTCTATCGTGCTTAGTCTTGATGTGAGTATCTTTGATGATAACTTGTTCCCAGAACGTCTCGTTCAAAGGTACTATGTTATATTTAAATGAATATTGCCATGAGATCAACACAATATAGAGAAATGATTATTCTTTCAAAACAACATCTTTCTTACATCATAAAACCACATATTATTTCCTAACCAACATTGACACTCTAAAGCTAACATCTCATCAACGTCTTTCTGCAATCATTCGTTTCATCCTTCTAACCAAATCTCTCAAGTAGTCTTGACGAAGTTGCGAATCTCATCTGGAGTCTCAAAGGGGATAATTTCTTGTTCAGCCATTTCCAGAATATCTTGGAACATCTTCTATTGCTGTATTAGCCAACCCTGCCAAGTTTAAAGCGAACTTTCAACTCATGAATGATGTGATCTCTGTGTTGCACTTCAAGATCCAAATCTTGCAATCCTTTTCTTTTCTTTTCCAGGACAACTTGATAGTTCATGATCTCATCTTTCATGTGTTGATTTAGTTCCTCAACCTTTCTCGGTATTCCTCATTCAATTCCCCGATTTGCTGTTTCATTTGTTCCTCACCTTTTAATGCAGCTTTTTCAGCAATTTTAGCATTTTGAAAGCTTTTCAGTCGTTGATTTTCAGCTAATGCTTCATTACGCTCTTGCCTTCGAAGTCCTAACTCTTTGTTGGATGAGACATTCTTTGGTTTTCATCATGTGCTCATGTCCCATTTTTAACTTCTTGCTGGTCTTTTCAAGAACTTGATCTCTTTCGATGCTTTCTCGCTTTAAAGCCGCATAATCATGGTGGGTGCTTTTCAATTCACAACCCTGCAACTTGCATTTTGTTCGCCTTGTCCTTTCACTTCTTTGATTTCTTCAATTTCATCAAAATGCAAGGCCAACGTTTTATCAGGAGTAACTGTTGTTGAGACTTTGAATGGTAACTTAACCTCTTGAGCCCTACTTTTTACCCATTGGCGATAGCTTTCTTTCACTCAGAGTCCTAACTCCCAGTTCTTCCTTTTCGGACAACATTGTTCCAAGCAGATTGGACTTTTGGAATAGACCATTGTCATCAATAACGAGTAGTACATGATGAAAGGAGTTATTGTAGCTTCGAAGGTGGTTCCATTATAGGGTAACCAAGTTGGCGTACACCATGCGGATTATAATTTATACATCCTCGAGTACCCATGAGGGGTACATTTGGAAAATTTCCACACTGGTAAATCAATGTCTGCCCGTCTTCCCACCAAGGGTACCATCGGATCACTTTTTCACTTAATTTTGCAAATTCTTCAGCCCATTCTCGTCCACTTTTGTTCTTGACATGATACATCTTTAGATCATTAATAGGACAGAGTGTTGTAACTTCTTTGGAATATGTGCAAAGTAACCCACACATATAACATTGGTAAACAACACAAAACTCTCTTACCATTCCTCTCATAGCAAAAATTCAAGGAACAATAGACATTCTGAGGAGGCCAAAGGATTTTGAGCATGAAATTTTCTGGGCAAGGAATACATCAATTGCTGCAAGGTCTACGAAACCATCAATATTTGGAAACAAGATGGTTCCATAAATAGTGAGGATTAACACATCTGAAAAAGTGTCCCAATCTTCGGCTTGAGCTAAGTGTTGCATGTGCTTCCAAGTAATCTTTTGTGAATCCCTTGGTCCCATTTCTGCATTTTTTTGACCTCAAATCTCTTACATTTACCTTTAGGACATTTGCTATAGTGTGTAGAGAAGCATAATGTCCTTGATAATTGTAAGGTTTTTCTTTTTCTAGTGGTAACCCAGGATTCGCTCAAATTCTTCAAGGGTTTGCCAACTGGAAATCTTGAAAGGTAAAGCATCGAAGTGGATGATCATAATATTGTGCCAGTGCCTGTGATTGCTTTACCCTACTTCCACTTCTAACAAGCTCAGGACTTTTCCATATTTTTTGGTAAGAGAAAGACGTTGTGAGCTTTCAACAACTGACTCAAGGATCTTGGCTTTCTGTGTTAGGTTTCTGACTTTAAGATGTAAAGTTTTTTTAATTTCTTCTTCATAATTGTTTGATCTCATGGTTGTTTCCATTTTCTAAAGATACTCACAACAAGACTTGATATAGTCTCTAACAAACCTTTAAACAAAGAGGAAAAAGTGAAAATTTTTCATTACAGAAAAAGAACAATAAACATTTTAAGCATATTGAAGAATTTATGTACAAAGGAAATAAGTTAAAGAAGAAAATATGCTCCCTTTGTGTCTTATCTGAGGTGAACTATGAAGGGCTATCCTATGGTCTCTATAGGCTTTCTACCGTGAAGACTCTCATCAGGTGGATCTATGAATTTAGGATTCTACCCTCTAGAGTTAAGAACTCTTTTGAAATGTTATCCACAAGGAAGTGAACCGCTAGATGAGGACATTCACGAAAGAGTCACACTCTAGACGAGATTTTCACAATAACCAAATAGGACGTACATCCAATATGGCTACTGCTACACAATCTCTTACCTATCTCAAGTTGCATAACCCGTATAGGGCCCCACTCGTGTGTGATTAATGTGTTAGTGTTGTGTGTGAAGGGAGCATACAAACCTGGAATCCTAAAACTACCCATGACCAATACCTGAAATAGATAATACAAAATAAACGTTTAACCTAGGTTGTCATAAATAAACAAAAAACAAATTGGACAAACAAATAAAGAGTATAAAAAGAGAACAATATAAAATAAAAATCATCTACCCTGGGTTTTCATTAAAATAAAAAAGGAAAAACAAACGTACCTTGAAATAAAAGATGACTTTACAAAGAAAAAGGCAAATAGAGAAAGAAAATAAGAGAAAAAAAAAGGTTAATTATAATATGCACAATCAATTATAAGGCTTGACTCTCAAACAGGAATTCCCCATGGAGTCCCATCTGAGCAAACAAGATCGCGACGGAACCCTTAAAGAATTGTTAAAATTGGAGTCGCCACCAAGTTTATTCAAAATGGAAAACATGGAAAAACCATTTATTTTTAAAGAAAAGGTCTTTGTAACCATATTCGAGTTCTGAGTCGGTTATGCATAGAGAAGGGTAGGGATTTAATCCTACGCACCCCTAATACACCCGTTCTTAGACGGTACCTATTGATTTGTGCAAATTATTAATAACCTTCAAAATATTTATTTTATTTACAAGAAAATTAAAAAAATCTTTCTTAAAAAGAAAATTTGGAACATTCTACACGATTCAAATGTCCAAAATACCGAGTTAACAAGCCGTCACGGCTAAATTAACATTTTTTATCCAAAATTCCCCAAATAAATGAAAAGTTCAAATTAAATAAAAAGTCTCATAAAATAAAAAAAATAAATAAATAAAAACAAAAATTATGAAAATTTAATTTT
>JAMLFY010000451.1:0-34529 GCA_030441495.1 Dalbergia oliveri | reverse complement strand
TCATTTACTCTTGTGAAATTAGTGATAACATCAAAATAAACATGAGATGCAAGACATAAATTTAAACATGCTAATGCATCTTGTTTTTGTTGTAGCTAGAGCTTCTTGCAAGACTTTTCAGAGGAACATAAACCTCAACCCCATTATGCATCATAAGGCAAGCTTTAGAGTTCTTATGCACCTACTTCAAGAGAAATCTTAAGGTTTGAACTCACCATCAAGCTTAAGGAAATGGACCCAAAGTTCATTACTTTGTCTAAACAAAACTACAAGAACTAAGTCATATTCTTTATTTTATTGCTCTATAGGCTTCAATCTAGTGGGGATTTGAGTACGGCTGAAACCAACTTTAAGGTTGGCAAGGGTAAGCCTAGAGCTTTTTGAAATCATGAGATTAACTTTCTTAAGCAAACTTTCCTGATCTACACTAGACATATTTTACAAACTTTGTTCAAATCCATAGAAGAAAAACTGAAAATCCTTAAAGGAAAAAGATGCAAGAAGGAAAAACGAAACTTAAATCAAGAAAGAAAGGAAATCCAAGCATGTATGGTCCAAGACCAAGTTGTTTCAAGCTTTAGAGGTTTCTCACATGACAACAACAAATCATTATCTTGAAACCTCATCATCAACTCACATTCTTTTTGTAAGAAGGCCTCTTGGCCGAAAAAGAAAAGGAAGGAAAAGGAGTTTGAAAACCAAGAGAAAAACTAGAACTTTCTTGAAGAACACAAACAAAAATCATCAAAACTTAACCCTACCTTAAGAAGTCTTGAAGAGATGTAAGAAAGCTTTGTTTTCTAGATGGAAGGAGAAGGAAATCCTTTTGGAGTCTTGAGGAAGAAATCAGCCAAGTTGAGGGAATTTGAGATGATGAGAATTTGCAAGAAAGCTTGAACTTGGCAAATGATCCAAAATGTAACCAAGTTCTCAAGGCTTGGTATTTATAGAAAACTTGCAATATGGAGGCTGAAATGGGAGGGGGAACCGGCGCCATTTTGGAGGAGGAGGAGGAGGAAATATCTCTTACAAAGGTATGGGCTTAGGCATGGCAAGCATGGTTGGAAGACATGGGCAAGGTATGGCCTAAGCATGGGTTGGAAGTGCATCACAACTCAACATGTGGCACCATTTTGGAAGATTTTCGGCTCTCAATATCAGCCAAGGGGAAAGGGATTTTTGTTCATGTAAATTGTGGTTTAGGTGTTTAAGTGTTTCCTATGATTAGGCTTTTTGATTAGGAGTTTGTAATAAGCGTTTAGGTGAGAAAATGGTTAATCCAGGTGGTTCAAGACTTGATTAGGAGGGTGATCTTATTAGATTAGTAATTTAAAATAATTCTTTTGGTCAAATGAGGTATGGCTCAATTCTTAATTTAGGAAAGAGAGAGACAAAAACACTATTCAAGATTCCATGACTAGAAATCTTGAATTTAAAGAATACCGTTAGAGTTTATCTAAGCAATCTTAGGTTCTAATTAACCTTAATAAATCATTTTGACTCTAGATTAATTATCGAAATAAATTAATTTTCGATTAGAGCCTAATATTGCTTA
Organism: Dalbergia oliveri; assembly: GCA_030441495.1. Classification (NCBI taxonomy): domain Eukaryota; kingdom Viridiplantae; phylum Streptophyta; class Magnoliopsida; order Fabales; family Fabaceae; genus Dalbergia; species Dalbergia oliveri. The sequence continues at coordinate 32,974 of JAMLFY010000451.1, read as the reverse complement.
GGTTCGGCTGATTGCTTCATTACGCACTGTACAATTGCGTTCTAGGGGCAAATGGTAATTTTGCACTAAAACTCCAGTGGACCTTCCTTAAATTCCCGACTAAACATCAAACCTTGCTCATAAACATCATTCTAAACTTCCTGGAAGTTCCGTGCTCAAACGGCATCTTTACCAGTGTAGACAGACGCAGGGGTATTTTGGTCATTTTGAGCCGGAAGTTTAGAAAACGAGGTTTCCTCCTCCTATATCATTCATAAACATAATCCCCTTCAAACATTCAGTTGACCCATTCGAGGGTTGCGGGGACTGCCCCTTTCAATTTTCGGGTAGAAATGACCTCAGGGGCATTTTGGTCATTTGTACTCTAAATGGAAATCGGGCGTACATTACTCCCCTCCTTAAAAAGAATTTTGTCCTCGAAATTCGTTACCTTAGAAAAGCTCGGGATACTTCATCCGCATCTCCGATTCCAACTCCCATGTGTACTCCTCCGTCTCTCTGTCTCGTCCCACGCCGACTTTCACCAAAGGAACGACTTACTCCTAACTGCTTGACACCACGGTCCACGATCCTCGTTGGTGGAGGCGAAGTTAGGTCCTCCCTTAACTTGGACATGCTCTGGCTCTAACACATGGCTAGGGTCGGATTGATTTAAGCTTGGAGACGTGAAGACGTCATGAAGATTTGACAGATTTTGGAGGTAGGGCTATTTGAGTGACTTCCCGACTTTCTGAGGATTTCAAAAGGTTGAGAAATCGGGGACTCAATTTCTTGATTTTCATGGCTCTACCTATTCCTGGAGTGGGAGTTATTCTCAAGAAAACATGCTCACCTTCTTGGAATTCTACGGCTTTCGCCGCTTGTCCGCATAGCTCTTTTGTCGGCTTTGAAAAGTCAAGATTCTATCCTTGATCATTTTTATTTGCTCTGTGGTTTCTTATACATTCCGTCCCAAAATGTTTCTTTGTTCTCGAATCATGCCAGCACAAGGGGAACTCCAACACTTCCTTCCATACAAGGCCTCGATTGTGCCACATCGAATACTCGCATGATAACTGTTGTTATACGCGAACTCGATAAGCGGGGAAGGTACTTATCCCACTCCCTTTTCTATCCAAAACACATGCCCTTAGCATATCCTCCAATGTTTGGATAGTTCTTTCCGATTGTCCATTTGTTGGGGTGAGCCGTAACTTAAGCACAACTTAAAACCAAACGCCTTTTGAAAGGCTTCCAAAACGCGACCAAACGCGGATCTCTGCCCCGATTATCGTCGATGGAACTCCGTAACCTTACTATCTCTTGGATGTACAATTTGGGCCAACTTATCTAGGGAAAAGGTTAACTTGATGGGTAGGAAATTGGCCGACTTGGTTAACCTGTCCACTATTACCCATATAGCGTCATGCCTGGGCTTGGGTTCGGGGTACCTGGTCACAAAATCCATAGATATACTATCCCACTTCCATTCGGGGATAGGCAAAGGTTGCAACATTCCTGAAGGCTTTGGTGCTCAATCTTCACCTTTTGACAGACCAAGCACTTACTAACCCAGGCTACTACGTCCCTTTTCAATCCGGCCACCAAAACATCTTCTTTAAATCCTGATACATCTTGGTGGCACCAGGATGGATGGTGAAGTGGCTTTTATGGGCCTCCTCCAAGATACTCTCTCGGAGGTCACCATCTTGCGGTACACACATCCGCCCTTCAAACCTCCACAATCCATCTGCCGCTCAAAACCCTTAAGCTTTCCAGCCTTAACCGCTGAGTCTCCCTAAACTCCTCATTTTCTACTTGTGCCATCATCACCCTTTGTTTAAACCCACTTGTTACTTGTAAGATGACACATCTTTACACTCTTTTGTTATTGACATCCCCAAATTCATGTCCCTAAACTTCTCTATGAGCTCAACTTCCTTGACCATCATGTGGGATAAGCGTAATGATTTTCGACTCAAGGCATCGGCAACCACATTGGCTTTGCCGGGTGGTAACTTAGGCCGAAATCATAGTCCTTTAGAAACTCCATCCACCTTCTTTGCCTCATGTTTAGCTCTTTTTGATCAAAGAGATGCTTAAGACTCTTATGATCGAGAAAACTTCAAACCTTACTCCGTACAAGTGATGCCTCCATATTTTCAAGGCAAACACTATGGCGGCTAACTCTAGGTCATGGGTAGGGTAATTAACCTCATGAGGCTTGAGTTCTAGACGCATAGGCTACCACTTGCCTATTTTGCATCAATACACATCCTAAACCTTTTCCCGAAGCATCACAATATACCTCGAAGGGTACATCGGGTTCTGCAAAACCAAAACTGGTTCGAGGTCAACCTTTCCTTTAACTCTAGGAAGCTCTTTCACAATCGGGATTCCATGAAAACGGGGTGTTCTTCCTAGTTAGCTTGGTTAGGGAAGAGCAATCTGGAAAAACCTTTGATAAACCTACGTAATAGCCTGCTAAACCCAAAAAGCTCGTATTTCCATACGTGTTTCTTATCCCAATTCATTACAGCTTCTATCTTACTAGGGTCAAGCTATACCCCCTTTTGATACTACATGTCCCAAAACTTCACTTCCTCCAACCAGAATTCACACTTAGAGAGCTTAGCATACAACTTCTTCTTTCAACACCTCTAAAACCAACTTCAGGTGACCTTCATGCTCCTCGTGAGTCTTTGAATAGATGAGTATGTCATCTATGAAAACAACCACGAACTTATCTAAATAGGGTCTAAAGATCCTATTCATATAGTCCATAAACACGCGGGTGCATTTGTCAGTCCAAAGGACATCACGGCGAACTCAAAGTGTCAACCGTGTCCTAAAAGCGGTTTTAGGTATATCCTCATCTCTTACTCGAATTTGGTGGTATCCAAACCTCAAATCAATCTTGGAGAATACCACTCCTTTCAACTGGTCCATAAGATCATCAATCCTAGGCAAAGGGTATTTATCTTTTCACTCGTACACGATTCAATTGCCTATAATCTATACATAATCTCATGCTCCCATCCTTTTTCTTAACAAACAAAACCGGCTTCCCTACCTGAGGCACTAGGTCGATAAAAAACTCTTTTCTAACAACTCTTCCAACTGGGTTTTCAATTCCTTCAACTCCAAGGGTGACATCCTATACGGGGCTATCGAGATAGGTCCCGTTCCCCGGACCAACTCGATGGAGAACTCCACCTCTCTCTCTGAGGGAACTCGGTATCTCTATCCTAAATACCTCTGGGTACTTTCTTACCACAGGAATGTCATCTATGTTCTGCTCAAAGTCTACCTCGCTAGCGGCTAGAAGGACATATCCCTTAGTTTCTCCCCACTACAGAAGACATCTACGACATTCACATAAAGTTTCAAGGTTTGACTAGTCTTGCTAGGGGATGACGAAAATAACAGATTTGGTATGACAGGCTAACAACACATGGTTAGCGTGAAGCCAATCCATGCCAAGGATTACGCCTATGTCTTTCAAGGGTAAACAAATTAAATCTATGACAAAAGATCTATTTTCAACGGTAAGATGGCAATTTAGACAACAGTTACATGTATGTAGAGGACGTGGTAGGAGTAGAAACAACGAGATCAAAAGGAAGCTTAGAAACTTGCAAATTTAGAGACTTCGACACTAGCATGTGAGATAAAAGAATGAGTAGCACCAGAGTCATATAGCACATTTAAGGTCCTACCATTTAGTTCGCACTTACCTTCGATGAGGTCGTTGGATCCATGTGCGTCCTCTGCGTTGAGGGTAAAGACTCGTCCTTGGTGTTGCGGATTTTTGAATCTGTACGACCTCCATTACTTTTGCAATCCTTCGCATAGTGGCCGAGCTTGCCACATCTGAAACACACTCCTTGCCCGGCTAGGAGGGACGGTTGCCATGATTCTTTCCGCACGGGGGCATCTCACAGCTTGTGCCGACCTGGGAAGCAGGAGGGGCTCCTTGGGGTGCCTCGTTCCCATTGGGCCCTCCTTGTTGATTGTTGTTGTTGTTATTCAGGACCGCCCATTCCGCCTTGTTGATGGTTGCGGTTTCCCGCGGCGTTGGGTTGAACGGCGGCCTTGGGTGTTGCCGAGATGGTTGATTGTTGGGTCCTCTTTGTTGTTGTGGTTGATGATGTTGTTGTTGTTGCTTGAACTGATTGGATTGGTAGGGATGGTATGGTTCCTCATTTGAGTCTGATTTGATGGCTTGAACTTCGGGGTTGGGTCCCAACCCACGGGGACGATCCACCTTCGCGGCACTCATCTTCTTGTGCCTTTCTTCGATGATTGGCACTTGTTGACTAGGGTCGGAAGTCCCTAATCTCCATGTGTGCCACAGGCAAAGTTAAGTTCCTTCACCGGCCTCGAACTTAACACACTTCCATACCTCATCGGGTTCCCTTGGAAAACTCGTGAGAACTTGATCAACTCTTCAAATTTCGCCGTGTACTTGGCGTAGACATTCCACCTTGGACCAATTGCATGAACTCAATGTCCTTGGCGTCTTCACGAATTTCCGGGAAATACTTCTCATAGAAGTACGTCTTAACAGCTCCCATTGATGGCTGCGCCCGTAGCTTCTCAGCAGCCTTCGGTGCCAGCCCACCAAAACTCAGCGTCGGCTTCCATCATGTAGGCAGCAAAGGTGACTTTTCTGCTCTCGAACGGGTAACCACAGAGTAGATCTTTTCCATGTTCTTGATCCACTCATCAGCCTTGCCGGGTTTCAGAGCTCCACGAAAGGTTGGGATTAGCCTTGCGAGTTCCCAAACGGGCTGTTGCGTCAGCTTCAGGAGGGGGACCTTGAGGCGTCCCTTGGTTGATTCATGCGGTCGAACATGCGTTCCATCGCCTAGCCATTTCGCGCCAGAGGACTGGCAGTCTCATCCCCTCGTTCACCGCCCGTTTGCGTTCTATTTCCCCCTTGGGTGCCATTGGTCCCTAAGCACACAAGTCAACAAATACCGAGGTGATCAGGCTTACAACATTCAAACTGAATGAGCTAGTTACCATGGCATAGACAAGCAGACAAGGTCATGAATGCCTACCCTATAGCTTGTCTCTAATAGCTAAGCACTACACATGACATACTAACGTAACATGCTTCTAAGCATGGTCAGCAAATCCTAAGGCTCTTAGAATCGAACCTCCTTATACCATAATGTAACACCCTAATATTTAACCTCATACGCCTAGGACGTATCAAGACTAATTATTAGTTATTACTTTTCTTTAAATTCATTTATAAAATACTTAGCGGAAAATACGGGTAAATTTTTTTTTGAAATGATTTATATAAACCAAAGTGCGAGCCTTTGCGCGTAACATAAACAACGTGAAGCGGAAGAATAAATAAAACATCCAGAATATAAACATTAAAGAACACATCCATCATAAACATCATTCCTCATTACTTTAGATAATATAGTTTAGTACATCACAAAGAAGATAACAGAAACATAAAGTCTTACCCGCACTAGTGGGAGAGCTTGCAGTACAATGGGAAACATAAAGACAAATACATGGTAATAATCCCAAAAGATAAACACCCAACTATCACTACCTCCCACTCCAAGCCTCCTGGTGACGCGTCCTCGGTTGGGAGATGTAGCCCGAAACTGACGAAGCTCCTCGGATGTAGCCCAACGAAGCGGAGATCTAGGCATGGGAATCGAGGGGACAGCGTGGCCTCCGCGTCGTGGTCGCCTCTCGGCGTCGAACGCGCCTCGCATGCCTCTCTGGGTGACCGTGTCCTCACTACCTCCTCCGTGACCCATAGGAACGAAGGGAAGATCCTCCGAAGGATCAGCCTGATGAGAACGGGGAACATACTGGGATATCCGCGTCCTCTCGACGAGGAAGGTTGGGCACGCGGTCTCTCATCTCGGGTCGTGTCCTCTCAAGATCAGGTCGTCGCCAAAGGGTGAAGTCGGATCGAAGTGATAGTGGAGACGGGGGAAGCAAAAGGGCGTCCCACATATGCAAAAACGCGCACCTCGCAATGACCCTTGAAGTGGTAGGACTGATGCTCGGGGTCATAGTGCACCTCCCATGTAGGCGGGTCAATGAAAATCACGAACGACGCCATCGATATCTGAAGACGTAACGGAAAGAAGAGAGAGGTGAGAATTCTACTAAAGAATCTCAGTAGGGAAGTCCTCTATCCTAGTGCCATCGTTTACGTCCCAGGAACCTTGGGTTTATTATGAAAATGTTAAGCATGCATAGGTTCATTATGAGGTTTTCACAAAGGTCGTTGTCCAAGGTCCATGTCTTTTATAATGATTCTTAATGCATGTATGCAACATAATGTTTCATGGATGCATGGTAGCACTTTAGGTAAATCAAACAATAATTCAAACAACATTTGTGTGGCATGAAACTTTTCTTTGAACATCTTTCCTTTTCTCATACTTGTGTCACCAATAATATAGTAACCACCCCTTAAGCTAGGCTATGAGCTCATACCTTAACTAGTCGTCACTAGTTCTTACTTATCCTCTTGATAAGCGAATCATAAATATCATAATCCCGACTCCCGAGTACGGGTAGGGGGCCTAAGGATCACCCATCATGGGACTTTCTCCTTCTTCGAAACGCATCGACTGGTTAAGCCAACGACTTTGTCCGCTTCGGTATGGCTCGACGTCCATACCCCCCACGGGTTTACTTTCTCCTCCAGCAGGAGAAATGCGTCTCGGCATATAACTTTTAAACTTCATATTTCTCAAAAACTTTCTTTTTGTCCCTCAAATTTGACGGAAATTCGGCGGCATAACGCTACTCTCAGAATTTCCTCAAATTTGAGTCATGCCACATAATTTCAGTCACATGCATCATTTTCATGGAACTTTCTCATTGCCATAACTTTCTAGTTCACATGAGCATATTTCTCAATTTCATTCATATCTTTGAAACATTATGCATTTCAAACACAACAATTCATCAAATTATGCATATAAAGTTTCATGCTCAAGGAACTAACATAATCACATCATCATAAGTGTGCACGAGGTTCATCATCATAATCATACTCTCTCGTCCACCTATCTCATAGTATCTTATGCTTTGCCCCTTCGGGCTTTAAACTTGTATTTGCATTATTATTACCCTCAAGGGGTTGGCACTTAAACTTTTCCTCTAAGATTTGAACTCACCAAGATTCCACTCAGCACTCAACATAAAAGGGCAGAAAATATATATCGTTTGCTTAAGGGCTCTAAAATCTCCATTCGCGACCTTTTAAGATCCATCTTCGCCTAAGGCTCCATAATTAATTCTTAGATCAATTATGAGGGATTCCTAGGCATGTTCTCTAAGTTATAAACCACTTAGATCTCTTATCATCATCTTAAACTTAGAAATTAGCACCTAATCATTTATGAAGGGATCTTGTACATGTCTTACTAATTATGAATCATTTATCCCTGAATTAATCATGCTAGAACAGATTTGCACTTCTTTGCATTAAGGTGTTCTAGAATTCTCATCTCAAGTCCCTTTTTAGTTACTTATTCTTTACTAGCTTCTCTAAATCGATCCTTGCTTCACTCAACATAATTTTACACATTTAACACCTTAGAACAGCATTTATACAGTAGCCAAACATAGAACCGAAATCATGAACCCATAAGATCACATAATCTCTTGGGTTGAAATGCATATAAGTTGCTAGTTTTCTCTTGGAATGTTTCTGAAAACAAAAGGTGTTCTGGTAATCGATTACATGTTCCTAGTAATCGATTACCAGGAGCTAAATTCATTCTGGGTTTTCAAAACAAGGGTAATCGATTACACATAATGGTAATCGATTACGTAGGTTAAATTGTTTCCAAAAAGTAAAGAACATAGGGTAATCGATTACATACGAAGTAATCGATTACTTAGGTTAATCTTCTGGAAAGTAAAAGAACATTTGGTAATCGATTACATTATAAGTAATCGATTCCAGGGTTTCCAAAAGGTTCTGGGCATGAAAAGCCGTAGTAATCGATTACACTACCTCTGGTAATCGATTACCAGAACCAAAAGTCCTTCGAAAACCTTCTGGTAATCGATTACATTGGTGGTAATCGATTACCAGAACCTTGAAAATTGAGAAAACATGATTTTGACACATTCCAAACTATTTTAAACCTCTTGAGACCTCATAAAACAGTTTTCCAACATTTCCTTGAAAATCATTCATGTATTTTACAAAATCAAACCATTGTTGGTTCATACCAAAACTCATCCATTTCTTTTTGAATGGAGTTTCCTTTTTAGGATACTTAGGGCAAGTCTTTGAGCTCTAGAGTATTTAGGTGATGACAAAATCTTAAACATGCCATGCACTTTATTTTACTCTTCATTAGAAAGTAAAGTGAGAGCATAAAATAAATATGAGATGCAACTTCATTATTATCTTTAAGGATTAAGTGATGACTTGAAATATAAACATGAAATGCAAGCTTGGGAATTTAAATATGGTAATGCAAGTTCATTCATTTACTCTTGTGAAATTAGTGATAACATCAAAATAAACATGAGATGCAAGACATAAATTTAAACATGAATGCATCTTGTTTTTGTCTTAGCTAGAGCTCTTGCAAGACTTTTAGAGGAACATAAACCTCAACCCATTATGTATCATAAGGCAAGCTTTAGAGTTCTTAGCACCTAGACTTCAAAGAAATCTTAAGGTTTGAACTTCATCATCAAGCTTAAGGAAATGGACCCAAAGTTCAACACTTTGTCTAAACAAAACTACAAGAACTAAGTCATATTCTTTATTTTATTGCTCATGGGCTTCAATCTAGAGTAAAACTCTTAGAACGGCCGACCAACTTTAAGGTTGGCAAGGGTAAGCTTAGAGCTCTTTGAAATCATGAGATTAACTTTCTTAACAAAACTTTTGTGATCTACTAGACATATTTTACAAACTTTGTTCAAATCCAAAGAAAAACTGAAAATCCTTAAAGGAAAGAGGAAGAGGAAAACCGAAACTTAAGCCAAGAAAAGAAAGGAAATCCAAGCATGTATGGTCCAAGACCAAGTTGTTTCAAGCTTTAGAGGTTTCTCACATGACAACAACAAGTCATTATCTTGAAACCTCATCATCAAGCTCACATTCTTTTTGTAAGAAGGCCTCTTGGCCGAAAAAGAAAGAGGAAGGAAAAGGAGTTTGAAACCAAGAGAAAACTAGAACTTTCTTGAAGAACACAAACAAAAATCATCAAAACTTAACCCCTACCTTAAGAAGTCTTGAAGAGATGTAAGAAAGCTTTGTTTTCTAGATGGAAGGAGAAGGAAATCCTTTTGGAGTCTTGAGGAAGAAATCAGCCAAGTTGAGGGAATTTGAGAGGAATGAGAGAATTTGCAAGAAAGCTTGAACTTGGCAAATGAACCAAAGTGTAACAAGTTCTCAAGGCTTGGTATTTATAGAAAATTGCAACATGGAGGCTGAAATGGGAGGGGGAACCGGCGCCTTTTGGAGGAGGAGGAGGGAGGAAATATCTCTTACAAAGGTATGGGCTTAGGCATGGCAAGCATGGTTGGAAGCATGGGCAAGGTATGGCCTAAAGCATGGGCTTGGAGTGCATCAAACTCAACATGTGGCACCATTTTGGGGAGATTTTCGGCCTCCTCATCAGCCAAGGGGAAGGGATTTTTGTTCATGTAATTGTGGTTTAAGGATGTGTTTAAGTGTTTCTTTGATTAGGCTTTTGATTAGGAGTTTGTAAGCAAGTGTTTAGGTGAGAAAATGGTTAATTAAGGTGGTTCAAGACTTGATTAGGAGGGTGATCTTATTAGATTAGTAATTTAAAATAATTCTTTTGGTCAAATGAGGTATGGCTCAATTCCTTAATTTAAGGAAAAGAGAGAAAACACTATTCAAGATTCCATGACTAGAAATCTTGAATTAAAGAATACAATTAGAGTTTATCTAAGCAATCTTAGGTTCTAATTAACCTTAATAAATTATTTTGACTCTAGATTAATTATCGAAATAAATTAATCTTCGATTAGAGCCTAATATTGCTTAGGTTTGCTAATTGCTTCATTAGGCGCACTGTACACTGTTCTAGGGGCAAAATGGTAATTTTGCACTAAAACTGCAGGGACCTTCAAGCAAACTAAACATCAAACATTGCTCATAAACATCATTCTAAACTTCCTGGAAAAGTTCGGGCTAACGGCATTTTAGTAGACACAAGGGTATTTTGGTCATTTTGAGCCGAAGTTCAGAACGAGGTTTCCTCGGATATCATTCATAACAGCATAATCCCCTTCAAACATCGAGTTGACCCATTGAGGGTTGCCTGGCAACTGTCCTTTAATTTTGGGTAAAATGACCTCAGGGGCATTTGGTCATTTGTACTCTAACGGGAGAAGTTGCGTTCATTACTCCCCTCCGAATTCGGTTTTCCCTCGATACTTCATTAATTTCAACCCATGACTCCTCCGTCTTGTCTCGTCCACGCGACTTTCACCAAAGGAATTGGGTTACTGACCCCTCGACCGTCTCACACTACGGTCCACGATCCTCGTTGGTGGGAGGTGCTCAAGTTAGGTCCTCCCTCAACCGTACATGCTCTGGCTTGAACACATGGCTAGGGTCGGATTGATATTTTCTAGCTTGGGAGACGTGAAGTACGTTCATGAAGATTTGACAGATTTTGGAGGTAGGGCTATTTCCTGTATGACTCTACTCTTAGACTTTGAAGGATCTCCAAAGGTTGAGAAATCGGGACTTAATTTCTCTACTTTCATGGGCTTCACCTATTCCCTGGAGTGGGGGAGTTATTGTAACACCTAATAATTAACCCAATACACCTAGGCAGGATCGAATTATTACTAGACTTTTACTCTTTGCTTTGTTCCTTAATCATGCTTTGAAAATACTTAGTGAAATTACGAGCCATTTTTTTTTTTTTTAAACATAATTGAAAACGTGAGCCGTGACAAACGTGAATGATATTTAGCAAAATTTAAAAGACACATAGGAATTTACAAACATCACATCATAATATATTGGTCCATCATACAGCATCCATAATTACATATCATATAGATATTTTGCCTACCAACAGAATAAGACTAAGTGTATAATCTAATTAAACATAAATAATATATGGATGAAGGACATCCATTAATGGCACCTAGTAATAACACTCCAGGGATAGGGATAGATATCTGAAATATACGAGTGAAACTAGCAGGATTCAAGTTCAGTATCCTTAAGACCTCAATGTGATTCACGAACGCTTCCTCCCGTTTCTAAATACGAGATGGAAAGAAAATAGAAGTGGGAGTGAGAAACTTATAAAAGAATCTCAGGAGGTACTCACCTCATGATGCATTGTGTCTTTATCATCATCGTCCATGCTAACCCCTTCCTTGGTTATTATGAAATAGTGAGCATGCTAAGATTGATTTATTAAGTTCGAAAATAATACTCTTATTTTAGTTCGTCCCTTTTAATCATGCGTCTAATATAATGCATCATAAACTTAGCATGTCATGTTTATAATGAACTTTTCCTTTCATATATAATAACATAGTTATGCATAAATCATATTATATTCCTCATCTATTTATTTCATAATACTATGCATAGTAGAATATTATTTCTCATCATCATCTCATAAATACTATGCATAGTATAAGAACATCATATTCACATAATGCATTTACTTAGTTTCTTAGTGACTTAAAGTTACTTTCATCATCATTTTCCTGGCCACCTATACTTCACCCTTTTGGGAGTAATCTAGGTTATAAGCTCATACCTTGCTTGTCACCAGGCACATACTTATCCCTTTGATAATAAAAATTCCGCCTCTACCCTTTTGAGAAGAAGATAACCAGGGGGCAAAGAATCACCTTTTCAATTGCGCCTATAGTTTGACGGCTCAAAGGATCATTTTCTCATATATTTTGAGTCACCTTTAAGTCTTTGCATGTTATATCATAATACAATTCTTCATTCATAATCATCATAACATTTTCTCATTTATAGTCTTATGCCTCAATAATATATACCAACTTGGATCATTGCATTCTTAGACTTTTGAGGAAAGAGAGGTGGGTCACAATGGACACGCTTAAATACCAAATCTTTCCTTAGCCAGAAATTTTCCAATTGCACTCTTACAGTAATACACTTTCTTCCAGGAATATATGTCTTTATTTCATGCATAAGTTTTCATTGTTTGCAAGTAACAACTATAACATATAAAACGGGAATCAATCAATGACACCAAATTCTTAATAAGCATCAAATCATATTTTAAGTACACATAAATTACTAGCTTCCCATAAAATTCTTACAAAGTTTTAAAAACTCTTTTAGAACTAATTCTTTTTGTTAAACTTGAAAGAAGTCATAGGACTTTAGGCCTAACTTAACCATGGGACCGATTTATAACTTGAAAGAATGTTCATAATTAAATATTTCACTTAAGATAAAAGGAGCAAGTTGAGCTTTAGAGATTTAGGTGACATCTTTGAATTATTACCATGCTATGCAACCTTATTTTAATCTTATCTTTATAAGGTGATAGCTTGGAATTATAAACATGATATGCAATTCCATTTCTTTATCTTTAAGATTTAAGGTGATAACTTAAAAATTAAACATGATGCAAGAACTTGTAATATAAACATGATGCAAAGAAACTGGAGTCCTTGCAATTGTGCATAGGAACTAGTAGAGATAGAAAGACCTTAGTACTTGTAGCCCCAAGTCCGCATAGGAATCGTAGGGGATGAGAATTATATTTTTTTTAAGCTCCAATTCTCAGACTTCTTAAAGAATAAATTCTTTAACTCCAATTATCTCATTTTCTTTGCTTATGATTCATAAGCAAGTCTTTGAGCTCTAGGATTTTTAGGTGATGACATAAAATAAACATGCCATGCATTGAATTTTTAGCCATTATAAAATAAAGTGAGAGCATAAAATAAACATGAGATGCAACTTCTTTATTATCTTTAGAGATTAAGTGACAACTTGAAATTTAAACATGAAATGCAAGCTTGGAAATTTAAACATGAATATGCAAGTTCATTTATTCATTCTTGAGAATTTAGTGATGACATAGAAAGTAAACATGGTTATGCAAGGCATAAACTTAAACATGGATGCAAGTTCATTTTATTCTTTACTAGAGCTCCTCCAAGACTTTAGAGAAATATAAATTCAACCCATATATATCTTAGCAAGACAAAGTGAAAAATACATCTTTCAAGTTCTAAACTCAAGATCATAAAAACATCATAAAAATATTATTCTTTAAAGTTTTGCATCAAGTGGAACTTTCAAGCTTTAGAGGCCTAACTTGTGATGGATTCACCACCCTCAAGGTCCTCATCATCAAGCCATCATCTTAGTCCCACCTAGGCCATATGGCTGAATTGTTCAAAGAAAAGGAAAGAAAACCAAATGGAAAAACTAAGAAAAAATCCATGAAATCATCATTTTGAACCAAGAACAACACTTAGCAAAGTATAAATAAACTTAAAAACAACTCCCTACCTAATTGATTTGAAGGAAGGAAGAGAACTTGGTTTCCTTGAGTGAAATGAAAGAAAATATTCTTGAAAACTTGAAGAAGAATTCAGCCAAGAGGAGGAGAAATGAGAGCTTTTGGTGCTCCTAAAACTAGAATTTGTGTAAGTTATGAACTAAGCATCTAAACTATCTTCAAGCATGCCTATTTATAGAGATTTTGCAGCTCATAAATGGACAAAGGAAGGAAAGAAATCTGACCAAAAATTAGAGAAAAAATAAAGAAAAATCATTTTGTTGGTGGCTTAAAACATGGAATCATGTTTCCATGTTTTCATGATTTTTGTTTTCATTCTTTGGATTTTTGTGTAATAATTTTCTGACTTATTACTCAATAATTTCGTGCATTACAGCCTTGTGGAAGAGGATTTTGTGTGTTCCATGTATTTTTTAGGTGTAGGCAAGGTATTCATGCAATTTAGAGAATTTACGGTTAAGGGTTTAAGTGAATTACTAAGCAATTTGGGTGTTTTAAGCAATTTTAGGTTCTAATCAATCTAAATAAATAATTTTGACTCTAGATTAGTAATTAGAATTTAATAAGCTTTAATTTGAGCCTAATATTGCTTAGGTTTCGTTACGATCAAAAATCTCAAAATTTGTAAAACTTGCACAAGAGCAGGGGCAAACGGTCATTTTACTTAAAAATTGCCCGAGAAACCACCAAAGCTTAACCAATGGTTAATCATGGCTTAAAAACACCTTTTAACACATTTTAGTGAGGTTTCTGGTCTAGCGATTGCAAATTCAAGTTAAAACAATCCGCAAGGGCGTTTTGGTCATTTCGCGGTCGAAACTCAAAATTAGGATTTTTCTCCTCTATTAACACACATAACACAAACAATCCCTTATTAACATCAAAACATCCCCTTGAGGATGGGTGGGGCCCACGATCCTCATTTTCTAGTAAAATAACCTCAAGGGCATTTTGGTCATTTTACACGTACAGAAAATTGGGGTTTGCAATACTTGCACGAATTGCTCCTAACTTCTCTTCTAACGTTATATTCCTTTATTAAGGATTGTTTGGTCTCAAATTTTATATAATATTTACCTACGGGAATCGGTAATTCCTAATGATAGTAAAAATTAATATAAAAATGGGCGTTACATTACTCCCCTCCTTAAAAGAATTTCGCCTTTTAAATCGTTACTGAGAATAGTCCCTGGATATTGTGCTTGCATACTGATTCCACTTCCCATGTAACTTCTCTTCGTTCCATCTTGTCCCATGCTACTTTGACTAGGACAACCTTGTTCCTTAACGCTGAATTTTCCTCGCTCAATCAATTCGTGGGTGGTAAGTTAAACGTTAGGTCATCTCTTAATTGTACATGTTCTGGCTCTAGTACATGACTGGGTCAGAATGATATTTCCTTACTTGGAGACATGGAAACATCATGAAGGTTGAGATAAGACTCTGGGTAAACTAGGACTATCCTGAGGTGATACCTATTTTGCTAAGGATTTCAATCTACCAAGAAATTGGGCTCAATTTCTTTACTTTCATTGCTCTGGTATGCTGCTGTGGGGTGATTCTTAGGAACACATGGTCCCCTTCTCTGAAAATCTAGCGGTTTTGCCGCTTGTCCGCATAGTTTTTCTGTCGACTTTGAGCTGAGAATCTTATCCCAATCTCTGATTGTTCCTCGTTTCCCTCACAATATCTTTCCAAGTAGACTTTGCTTTTCTGGCTCATACCAACATAGAGGTGATTGACACTTCCGTCCATAGAGGGCTCGTATGGTGCCATACCGATACTTGCATTATAACTTTGTTATATGCAAATTCAATTAGCTGGTAAGTACTTATCCCAACTCTCTCTCTTTCTCTAAAACACAGCCCTCAACATGTCCTCCAAAGTTTGGATAGTTCTTTCAGATTGACCGTTCCGTGGGGTGATAAGCCGTGCTCAAACACAGCTTTGAACCAAACGCCTTCTGAAGGTTCCCAAACCGTGACGTGAATCGCGGATCTCGATCCGAGATTATCTTCGTCACGGATTCCGTGTAACTTACTATCTCCTTATATATAACCGTGCTAACCTATCCAAGGAATAAGTCACCTTAATAGGTAAAAGTGGGCTGACTTAGTCAACCGATCCACTATTACCCAAATGGCGTCATGATTCGCTCTGGTCCTCGGAGTCCAGTTACAAAATCCATGGAGATACTATCCCACTTCCACTCGGGGATTGATAGGGGTTGCAACATTCCAGAGGGTCTTTGGTGCTCAATCTTCACCTTTTGACATACCAAGCATTTATTCACCCATGTGCACACATCCTTTTTCAATCCAGGCCACCAGAACATCTTCCTCAAATCTGATACATCTTGGTGGCACCAGGATGGAAGGTGAAATGACTCTTATGGGCTTCCTCCAAAATATCCTTTCGGAGGTCACCACTAGCAGGTACACATATACGACCTTCAAACCTCCATAACTATCATTCCCTTGGTAAAACCTTTCAACTTATCAGCTCTTATCTTAAGGTCTCTTGAAATTCTGTATCTTTCCTTTGGGCTTACAATTCTTTCCTTTAATTCACTTGCACACTAAGGTGACAAGCTCTTATGCCCTTAGTGGTCAAGGTCATTCCTAGGTTGAGGTCTCTAAATTGCTCAATTAACTCAATCTCTTTCACCATCAAACGGACACTTGTAAGGATTTCCTACTAGGGATCAGCTACAACATTAGCTTTACCTGATGATAGTTTAACCCTAAATCATAATCTTTTAAAACTCCATCCACCTTCTTTGCCTCATGTTTAGCTCTTTTTGATCAAAGAGATATTTCAAACTCTTGACGAGAAAACACCTCAAACCTTATTTTATAAATGGTGTCTCCAAATCTTTAGAGCAAACACGATAGCGGCTAACTCAAGGTCATGGGTGGGGTAATTTGCCTCATGTGGCTTGAGTTGCCTCGATGCATAGGCCACCATTGCCTATCCTTGCATAAGGACACAACCCAAACCCTTCCTCGAAGCATCACAGGACACTTCAAAAGGCACATTGGGTCGGTAACACAAAACAGGGGTTGAGGTTAGCTTGTGTTTCAGCTCTTGAAAGCTCTTTTCACACTCCTGGTCCATGAAAAAGAGGTGTTTTTCCTAGTTAGCTTAGTCAGGAAGAAAGGGAAATCTGGAAAATCCCTTGATAAACCAGTTGGAATAACCAGCTAAACCTAAGAAGCTCCTTACTTCAGTTACCGTGGTTGGTCTTTCCCAGTTACAACCGTTTCCACCTTACTAGGATTACAAGGATTCCTTTCTTATACTACATGCCCTAAAAATTTCACCTCATCCAACCAGAATTCACACTTAGAAAGCTTGGCATATAGTTTCTTTTCCTTTAGGATTTCCAGGACTATAGTTAGTGGCGTTCATGCTCCTCGTGGGTCTTAGAGTAGATGAGAATGTCATCTATAAAGACAACCACAAACTGATTTAGAAGGTCTAAAGATCCATTCATGTAATCCATAAAAATTGCCTGAAGCATTGGTTAATCCAAAGGACATTACTTGCAAACTCAAAATGGCCTTATTTGGGGATTAAAGGCCGTTTTTGGTATATCTTCATCTCTCACCCTAATCTGGTGGTAACTGACCTCAAATCAATCTTAGAACACTGTCTCTGCCCTTTAAGCTTGTCCATCAAGTCATCTATCCTAGGCAAAGGGTATTTGTTCTTCACTTGTCACTTTATTCAATTGCCTATAGTCAACACACATCCTCATACTCCCATCCTTTTTCTTCACAAACAACACAGGGGCTCCCAGGTGATCACTAAGGTTAACAAACTTTTCTCCAATAAATCCTCCAATCTAAGCTTTCAACTTGGTCAACTCTAATGGGGACATTTGATGGGGCTATGGATTGGACCTGCACCCTAAGCAATTCTATGGAAAACTCTATCTCTCTCTCTTGGGGAAACTCTGGTATCTATCTGGAAATACTTCGGGATAATTTCTTACTATCGGTATCTCATCGATACTTTGCTCAAAGTCTACATCACTAGCAGCTAAGAAAATATAACCTTTACTTTCACCCTTACCATATCCATTTCCACATGTTATGTAAAGACTTATGGGTTTCTTAGGTTAATTGGAACAGGAAGAAAAGTAATGGTTTTCTCATAGCAACTTAAAAGTACACGGTTGGCTTCAAGCCAATCCATGCCAAGAATCACATCTAAACCTTGCATGGGTAAGCAAATGAGATCTAAAACAAATGATCTATTCTCAATAACAAAATGGCAATCTAAACAACATTTACAAGTCCTAACGGGTTTTCCAGGAAGGGTAGAAACAATAAGGTCAAAAGGAAGCTCAAGTTTATGCAAGTTAAGGGTTTTAACACATGAGTGGGAGATAAAAGAATGGAAGCGCCAGAATCATAGAGGACAATTAAGTTTCTACCATACATATTACACTTACCTTCCACGAGATTTCGTGACTTTTCGTTTCTTTAACATTAACGGTGAATACCCTTCCTTGGTATTCTGGCTTGGATTGGGGGTTGGCGGGTTCCTTCTCGTGATTCTCTGGAGTAATGACCTGGTTTTCCACACCGGTAGTATACATGTTTGTTTGGTTTGACATGGCATGCTCCCATGATTCTTGCCGCACTTGGACATTCCATGGATGGCACGGGTCGTGAGGTGCCGCTGGACCTCTTTGTGGTGCTTTCCCTTTATTGTTATTATTGTTGTTGTTGCGATTGTTGCTTGGATTATTATAGCGTTGGTTGTTGTTGTTGTTCGGTCTTCCTTGATGAAAGTTCCTTTGTGGCACTTGTGATCTGATTGATGTGGAAATGAGGTCGATTTTGCCTCTTGAACTGACCTTAGGTGTCAGCTTTTAATGATATTCTCTAGACTTTGAAGTATCCTAGTTTCTCCGCCCTTCTTCAATGATGCGGCATTTGTTGACTAAGGTAGAGAAATCCCTAATTTCCAAGTGCGCAACCTCCACATTAAGTTCTGCTTTAACCCTGACCGTATTTAATGCATTTCCAATACTCATCAAGGGTTACCTTGGTACATCCTTGAGAACTTAATGAGTTCCTCAAATTGGCAGTATACGAGCCACATTCATATTCCCCTGGACAAGTTGCATGAATTCAATGTCCTTAGCATTTCTAACCACTCCGGAAATACTTTTCGTAAAAATGGACCTTGAATAATTCCCAATCAATGTCCACTTCTGTTGCCTCCAGGAGTCTTCCACACCAGCCCACCAAGACTCTGGATCACCTCAAGCATGTGGGTGGCAAAAGTGACCTTCGCTCCTCCTAACATGGAACTACAGCAAAGACCTTCTCAATATTCCGAATCCATTCATCTACATTAGGATTCAGGGTCCCTTGAAAACAGGTGGATTTGCCTTACCAAATTTCCCTTGAAACGAGCATGTTCAGGAATTTCATGTCCTTGATTTATATTAGTTTACGACTTTCTGACCCATCCGTTCCATCATCATTCTCATGGTCCTTGCTACGTCGCGAAGTGCTTCAGCGGTCTCATTATCTTGGTTATTCTGCCGCGCTCCTAGCCGTTGTCGCGTGCCATTGTCCTATACACACAAAACAGCAACATGAGTGATTAACTGCATATTCCATGCAAAGTGAGCAAGTTACCATGGCACTTTCAACATACAGGAGTCATGTATTTCTAATCCTCAAGCTCACCTAATGATAAACATCTACACATGACATTACTAACGTATTATGCTTTAGAAGCATAGTCAGTCCTATCTTTAGGCTCGCGAGAACTTTAACCTCAATACCATTTGGAACATTGCCTCAATGGATTGCCACTGTCAAACCAACATGGGTCTTTTCAAGTTGCACTTTTGTCCTCACTCCGCACGCTTCCTAGGAAAACTTCACGAGGTCACCCATCCCAAAATTACCCAAGTTAGTAATGACTGTGGATTCTTCTGACATCCAAAGAAAGATGCATCTTTGCATATATACCAATAATTGATATAAGCCTTCCTTACTATAGTCCCATACCTATAAGACTCTAGTGATCCTCTCCATTCCTGTACTTTTGGTTCATTCATGTACCCCTCCGCTCCAGGTAGGAAGTCCTTCTGTCCGTGCCTCCTCGGATCCTTGACCACTGGCCGTCTTCCCGTTAATGCACGCAATACTGCTGGTCGCCCCTTTGAACCACATACGGAGAAGTGCACTCTGAACCATTTGTAACACCCTAATAATTAACCCAATACACCTAGGCAGGATCTGATTAATTACTAGACTTTACTCTTTGCTTCAGTTCCTTAATCATGCTTTGAAAATACTTAGTGAAATTACGAGCCATTTTTTTTTTAAACATAATTGAAAACGTGAGCCCGTGTGAACGTGAATGATTTAGCAAAATTTAAAAGACACATAGGAATTTACAAACATCACATCATAATATATTGGCTCCATCATACATCCATAATTACATATCATATAGATATTTTGCCTACCAAGTAGAATAAGACTAAGTGTAGGCAATCTAATAAAACATAAATAATATATGGATGGAAGGATTCCATTAATGGCACCTAGTAATAACACTCCAGGGATAGGGAATATATTGAAATATACGAGTGAAACTAGCAGGATTCAATTCTTCAGTGTACCCTGTGAGCCTCAATGTGATTCACGAACGCTTCCTCCCGTTTCTGAAGACGAGATGGAAAGAAAAATAGAGGAGTGAGAAACTTATAAAAAAAGAATCAGTAGGGTACTCACCTCATGATGCATTGTGTCATCATCATTTCCCCAGGAACCTCGGGTTATTATGAAATAGTGAGCATGCTAAGATTGATTTATTAAGTTCGAAAATATACTTTACGAGGTTCGTCCCTTTAATCATGCGTCTATAATGCATCATAAACTTAGCATGTCATGTTTATAATGAACTTTTCCTTTCATATATAATAACATAGTTATGCATAAAATCACATCATATTCCTCATCATCATTTCATAATACTATGCATAGCAGAATATTATATTTCTCATCATCATCTCATAAATACTATGCATAGCAGAACATCATATTCACATAATGCATTTACTTAGTTTCTTAGGTGACTTAAAGTTACTTTCATCATCATTTTCCTGGGCCACCCTATACTTCACCCTTTTGGGAGTAATCTAGGTTATGAGCTCATACCTTGCTAGTCGACGCACATACTTATCCCTTTTGATAAGTAAAAATTCCGCTCTTACCCTTTTGAGAGAACAGACTAGGGCAAGAATCACCTTTTCACCGCCTATAGTTTGATTGGGTCCAAAGGATCATTTTCTCATATATTTTGAGTCACCTTTAAGTCTTTGCATGTTATATCATAATACAATTCTTCATTCATAATCATCATAACATTTTCTCATTTATAGTCTTATGCCGAAATAATATATACCAACTGGAATCATGCATCCTGGAGATTCCCAGGAAAGAGAGGTGGGTCACAATGGACACGCTAAATACCAAATCTTTCCTTAATCTTTCCAATTGCACTCTTATAGGAATACACTTTCTTCCAGTAGAATATGTCTTTATTTCATGCATAAGTTTTCATTGTTTGCAACAACAACTATAACATATAAACCAGGGAATCAATCAATGACACCAAATTCTTAATAAGCATCAAATCATATTTTAAGTACACATAAATTACTAGCTTCCCATAAAATTCTTACAAAGTTTTAAAACTCTTTTAGAACTAATTCTTTTTGTTAAACTTGAAAGAAGTCATAGGACTTTAGGCCTAACTTAACCATGGGACCAATTTATAACTTGAAAGAATGTTCATAATTAAATCTTTCACTTAAGATAAAAGGAGCAAGTCTTGAGCTTTAGAGATTTAGGTGACATCTTTGAATTATTACCATGCTATGCAACCTTATTTTAATCTTATCTTTATAAGGTGATAGCTTGGAATTATAAACATGATATGCAATTCCATTTCTTTATCTTTAAGATTTAAGGTGATAACTTGAAAATTAAACATGATGCAAGAACTTGTAATATAAACATGATGCAAGAAACTTGGAGCGGCGGAAATCGCATAGGACCAAGGAGAGGAGAAGAAATCTAATAATTGGAGCGCGAGTCCGCATAGGACCTGAGGGAGATGAGAATTACATTTTTTTTTAAGCTCCAATTCTCAAGACTTCTTAAAGAATAAATTCTTTAACTCCAATTATCTCATTTCTTTGCTTATGATTCATAAGCAAGTCTTTGAGCTCTAGGATTTTTAGGTGATGACATAAAATAAACATGCCATGCATTGACTCTTTTAGCCATTATAAAATAAAGTGAGAGCATAAAATAAACATGAGATGCAACTTCTTTATTATCTTTAGAGATTAAGTGACAACTTGAAATTTAAACATGAAATGCAAGCTTGGAAATTTAAACATGAATATGCAAGTTCATTTATTCATTCTTGAGAATTTAGTGATGACATAGAAAGTAAACATGGTTATGCAAGGCATAAACTTAAACATGGATGCAAGTTCATTTTATTTCTTTACTAGAGCTCCTCCAAGACTTTAGAGAATATAAATTCAACCCAATATATCTTAGCAAGACAAAGTGAAAAATACATCTTTCAAGTTCTAAACTCAAGATCATAAAAACATCATAAAAATATTATTCTTTAAAGTTTTGCATCAAGTGGAACTTTCAAGCTTTAGAGGCCTAACTTGTGATGGATTCACAACCCACCCTCAAGGTCCTCATCATCAAGCCATCATCTTAGTCCCACCTAGGCCATATGGCTGAATTGTTCAAAGAAAAAAGGAAGAAGAAAACCAAATGGAAAAACTAGAGAAAATCCATGAAATCATCATTTTGA
The DNA here is from genome assembly GCA_030441495.1 of Dalbergia oliveri. NCBI lineage: Eukaryota > Viridiplantae > Streptophyta > Magnoliopsida > Fabales > Fabaceae > Dalbergia > Dalbergia oliveri. Next base: position 10,565 of record JAMLFY010000451.1, on the reverse strand, counting down.
ACCAAGAACAACACTTAGCAAAGCATAGAAATAAACTTAAAAACAACTCCCTACCTAATCTGATTTGAAGGAAAGGAAGAGAACTTGGTTTCCTTGAGTGAAATGAAAGAAAAATCTTGAAAACTTGAAGAAAGAATTCAGCCAAGAGGAGGAGGAAATGAGAGCTTTTGGTGCTCCTAAAACTAGAATTTGTGTAAGTTATGAACTAAGCATCTAAACTATCTTCAAGCATGCCTATTTATAGATTTTGCAGCTCATAAATGGACAAAGGAAGGAGAAATCTGACCAAAAATTAGAGAAAAAAATAAGGAAGAAAAATCATTTTGTTTGGTGGCTTAAAACATGGAATCATGTTTCCATGTTTTCATGATTCTTTGTTTTCATTCTTTGGATTTTTGTGTAATAATTTTCTGACTTATTACTCAATAATTTCGTGCATTACAGCCTTGTGGAAGAGGATTTTGTGTGTTCCATGTATTTTTTAGGTGTAGGCAAGGTATTCATGCAATTTAGAGAATTTACGGTTAAGGGTTTAAGTGAATTACTAAGCAATTTGGGTGTTTTAAGCAATTTTAGGTTCTAATCAATCTAAATAAATAATTTTGACTCTAGATTAGTAATTAGAATTTAATAAGCTTTAATTTGAGCCTAATATTGCTTAGGTTTTTTTTTAACGAATCAAAAATCTCAAAATTTGTAAAACTTGCAAAGAGACGGGCAAAACGGTCATTTTACTTAAAAATTGCCCGAGACCACCCAAGCTTAACCAATGGTTAATCATGGCTTAAAAACACCTTTTAACACATTTTAGTGAGGTTCGGACTCTAGCGGCACGCAAATTGAAGTTAAAAGAGTGGAAGGGCGTTTTGGTCATTTCGCGCGTCGAAGCTCAAAATTAGGATTTTTCTCCTCTATTAACACACATAACACAAACAATCCCTTATTAACATCAAAACATCCCCTTGAGGATGGGTGGGGCCCACGATCCTCATTTTCTGAGTAAAATAACCTCAAGGGCATTTTGGTCATTTTACACGTACAGAAATTTGGGGTTTGCAATACTTGCACGAATTGCTCCTAACTTCTCTTCTAACGTTATATTCCTTTATTAAGGATTGTTTGGTCTCAAATTTTATATAATATTTACCTACGGTAATTCGGATTCTAATGATAGTAAAAATTACAGGAAAATTGGGGCGTTAACAGTCATCTAAGAAAACATGCTCACCTTCTTTTCTGTACATTCTAATCCTTTGCCGTCTTGTCCGCATAGCTCTTTTGTCGCTTTGAGCAAATTCTATACTCTATCCTTGATCATTTTTATTTGCTCTGTTTCCCTCACTACATCCGTGCCCAAAATGCTTCGTTTTTCTAGATCATGCCAACATAAGGCGATTCTAGCACTTCCTTCATATAAGGCCTCGTATGGGCCATATCGATACTCGCATGATAAACTGTTGTTATACGCGAACTCGATAAAAGCGGTAGGTACTTATCCCAACTCCCTTTTCTATCCAAAACACATGCCCTGAAGCATATCCTCTTAATGTTTGCAGGCAAGTTTTCCGATTGTCCCATTGCCGGGGTGGAAGCCGTGCTTATAGCAAAACTTAGAACCAAACGCCTTTTGAAAGGCTTCCCAAAACGCGACTGCAAATCGTCGTCCTCCTGTCCGAATTATCGTCAGATGGAACTCGGTGTAACCTTACTATCTCTTGGACCAGACAATTGGGCCAACTTATCTAGGGAAAGGTTAACTTGATGGGAGGAAATGGGCCACTTGGTTAACCTGCCCACTATTACCCATATAGCGTCATGGCCCTTTGGGTTCTGGGTAGGCCTGGTCACAAAATCCATAGATATACTATCCCACTTCCATTCGGGATAGCAAGGTTGCAACATTCCTGAAGGTTCTTTGGTGCTCAATCTTCACCTTTTGACAGACCAAGCACTTACTAACCCAGGACTACGTCCCTTTTCAATCCGGGCCACCAAAACATCTTCTTTAATCCCAGAGCATCTTGGTGGCACCAGGATGGATGGTGAAGTGGCTTTTATGGGCCTCCTCCAAGATACTCCAAGGTCACCATCTTGCGGACACACATCCGCCCTTCAAACCTCCTTCACATATCCATTCTCCTTCCTGCTTCAAAACCCTTAGCTTTAGCCTTAACCGCCTCTAGAGTCTCCCTAAACTCCTCATTTTCTCAACTTGTGCCATCATCACCCTTTGTTTAAACCCACTTGTTACTGTAAGATGACACATCTTTACACTCTTTTCTGTTATTGACATCCCCAAATTCATGTCCCTAAACTTCTCTATGAGTCAAACTTCCCACCATCATGTGGGATAAGCGTAATGATTTTCGACTCAAGGTATTCGGCAAATGCATTTCCTTTTGCCTGTGGTAACTTAGGCCGAAATCATAGTCCTTTAGAAACTCCATCCACCTTCTTTTTGCCTCATGTTTAGCTCTTTTTGATCAAAGAGATGCTTAAGACTCTTATGATCGGAGAAAACTTCAAACCTTATCTCGTAGCAAAGTATGCCTCCATATTTTCAAGCAAACACTATGGCGGCTAACTCTAGGTCATTGGAAGGTAATTAACCTCATGAGGCTTGAGTTGTCTAGACGCATAGGCTACCACTTGCCTATTTTGCATCAATACACATCCTAAACCTTTTCTCTGAAGCATCACAATATACCTCGAATACATTGGGGTCCTGCAAAACCAAAACTTGGGGTTTAGGTCAACCTTTCCTTCAACTCTAGGAAGCTCTTTTCACAATCTGGATTCCATGAAAACGGGGTGTTCTTCCTAGTTAGCTTGGTTAGGGGAAGAGCAATCTGGGAAAAACCTTTGATAAACCTACGGTAAATAGCCCTGTAAACCAAAGCTCCTCTATTTCCAAAAGATCCTGGTCCGCTCATCCCAATTCATTACAGCTTCTATCTTACTGGGTAAGAGTTACTCCCCTTCTACTACATGTCCCAAAAACTTCACTTCCTCCAACCAGAATTCACACTTAGAGAGCTTAGCATACAACTTCTTCTCTTTCAACACCTCTCTAAAACCAACTTCAGGTGACCTTCATGCTCCTCGTGAGTCTTTGAATAGATGAGTATGTCATCTATGAAAACAACCACGAACTTATCTAAATAGGTCTAAAGATCCTATTCATATAGTCCATAAACACGGCGGGTGCATTTGTCAGTCCAAAGGACATCACGGCGAACTCAAAGTGTCCCAACGTGTCTAAAAGCGGTTTTAGGTATATCCTCATCTCTTATCCGATTTGGTGGTATTCCGACCTCAAATCAATCTTGGAGAATACCACCACTCCTTTCAGTTGGTCCATAAGATCATCAATCCTAGGCAAAGGGTATTTATCTTCACGTCACACGATTCAATTGCCTATACTCATAATCTCATGCTCCCATCCCTTTTCTTACAAACAAAACGGGCTCCTGACTGTGAGGCACTAGGTTGACAAACTCTTTTCTAACAACTCTTCCAACTGGGTTTTCAATTCCTTCAACTCCAAGGGTGACATCTGATATACGGGGCTATTGAGATAGGTCCCGTTCCCGGTACCAACTCGATGGAGAACTCCACCTCTCTCTCGGGAGGGAACTCTTGGATCTCATCCCAAATACCTCCTGGGTACTTCTTTAACCATAGGAATGTCATCTATGTTCTGCCAGTCTACCTCGTGACGCTAAGAAGGACATATCCCTTAGTTTTCTCCCTATACAGAAGACATCTACGACATTCACATAAAGTTTCAAGGTTTGACTAGTCTTGCTAGGGGATGACGAAAAATAAGATATTTTGGAAAATCTAAAACTTAACAACACATGGTTAGCGCGAAGCCAATCCATGCCAAGGATTACGCCTATGTCTTTCAAGGGTAAACAAATTAAATCTATGACAAAAGATCTATTTTCAAACGGAAAGATGGCAATTTAGAAACATGTTACATGTATGTACAGGTAACGCGGTAGGAGTAGAAACAACGAGATCAAAAGGAAGCTTAGAAACTTACAAATTTAGAGACTCGACACTAGCATGTGAGAAGAAAGAACGAAGAGCATGAAGTAAGTCATATACACAGTTAAAAGGTCTACCATTTAGTTCCCACTTACCTTCGATGAGGTCGTTGGATCCATGTGCGTCCTCCGCGTCAAGGGTAAAGACTCGTCCTTGGTGTTGCGGTCGGGGATTTTGACGACGATCTCCATTACTTTGCAGTTCCTTCAGCATAGTGGCCGAGCTTGCCACATCTGAAAACACACTCCTTGCCCGGCTAGGCAGGACCGTTGCCATGATTCTTTCCGGAGCCTGGGGCACTCCACAGGCTGTGTGCGGATTCTGGAAGAGGAGGGGCTCCTTGGGTGCCTTGTCTGTTCCCATTGGGCCCTCCTTGTTGATTGTTGTTGTTGTTATTGCGCTAACCGCCCATTCCGCCTTGTTGATGGTTGCGGTTTCCCGTGGCCGTTGGGAATTGAACGGCGGCCTTGGGTGTTGCCGAGATGGTTGATTGTTGGGTCCTCTTTGTTGTTGTGGTTGATGATGTTGTTGTTGTTGCTTGAACGATTGGATTGGTAGGGATGGTAGTGGTTCCTCATTTGAGTCTGATTTGATGGCTTGAACTTCTGGTTCTTAGGTCCCAATCCCATCTGGGACGATCCACCCTTGCGGCATTATTCTTGTGCCTTCTTCGATGATTCGGCACTTGTTGACTAGGGTCGGGAAGTCCCTAATCTCCATGTGTGCCACAGGAGAGTTCGGCCTTAGACCGGCCTCGACTTAACACACTTCCATACCTCATCGGGGTTTCCTTGAAAACTCGTGAAGAATGATCAACTCTTCAATTTCGCCGTGTATTGGGCGACAGACATTCCACCTTGGACCAATTGCATGAACTCAATGTCCTTGGCGTCTCCACGGATTCGGAAATACTTCTCATAGAAGTACGTCTTAAGCTTTCAATTGATGGCCGCCCGTAGCTTCTAGCAATCTTCCGTGTGTTCACCAAAAACTCGCTCGGCTTCCATCATGTAGGCAGCAAAGGTGACTTTTCTGCTCCTTTCGAACAGGAACCACAGAGAGTAGATCTTTTCCATGTTCTTGATCCACTCATCAGCCTTGTCGGTTCAAGAGCTCCACGAAAGGTTGGGATTAGCCTTGCGGAATCTCCCAAAACGGGCTTGTTCCAGAGCTTCCAGGAGCAAGCTGGACTGCCCAAGTACTGTCCTTGGTTGATTCATGGCCCTTGAACATGCGTTCCATCGCCTGAGCCATTTCGCGTACAATAGGAGCTGGCACCTCATCCCTCGTCACCGCGGCGTTTGCATCCCTGATTTGCCCGGTGCCATTGGTCCCTAAGCACACAAGTCAACAAATACCGAGGTGATCAGGCTCAACATTCCGAATCTCAAATGAGCTAGTTACCATGGCATAGACAAGCAGACAAGGTCATGAATGCCTACCCATAGCTTATCTTAATAGCTAAGCACTACACATGACATACTAACGTAACATGCTTCTAAGCATGGCAGTTCCCAATCCTCAGGTCCGTGAGAATTTAACTTGCTTGATACCATAATGTAACACCCTAATATTTAACCTCAATACGCCTAGGACGTATCAAGACTAATTATTAGTTATTACTTTTCTTTAAATTCATTTATAAAATACTTAGCGGAAAATACGTAAATTTTTTTTTTGAAATGATTTATATAAACCAAAGTGCGAGCCTTTGCGCGTAACATAAACAACGTGAGCGGAAGAATAAATAAAACATACAGAATATAAACATTAAAGAACACATCCATCATAAACATCATTCCTCATTACTTTAGATAATATAGTTTAGTACATCACAATAGAAAGAAATATAACAGAAACATAAAGTCTTACCCGCATGCAGTGGGTAAGAGTCTAAGGACAATGGAAACATAAAGACAAATACATGGTAATAATCCCAAAAGATAAACACCCAACTATCACTACCCTCCCACTCCAAGCCTACTGGTGACACTTGGTCTCTCCTGGAGATGTAGCCCCAAACCAACGAAGCTCCTCGGATGTAGCCCAACGAGCCCAAGATCAGGCATGGGAATTCAGGGGAAGCGTGGCCTCCGCGTCGTGGTCGCCTCTCCGGCGTTCCGACGCCTCGCATGCTTCCTGCGGGTGACCGTGTCCTCACCACCTCTCCGTGACCCATAGGGAACGGCATCCTCCGAGAGGATCAGCCTCTTGATCGAGTACGGAACATACTCGGGATATCCGCTGGACCTCTCCGACGAGAAGGTTCTGTATTACGTGTCTGCCCATCTCCTGTCGTGTCCTCTCGAGACAGGTCGTCGCCAAAGGGTGAAGTCGGATCGAAGTGATAGCTTGGAGACGGGGAAGCAAAAGGGCGTCCCACATATGCAAAACGCGCACCTCGCAATGACCCGAAGTGGTAGGACTGATGCTCGGGGTCATAGTGCACCTCCCATGTAGGCGTCAATGAATTATCTAAATCACGCGATTCAAAATATCTTAGACGTAAAATAAGAAACAGAGAGAGGGGTGAGAATTCTTACTAAAGAATCTCTAGGAGGAAGTCCTCTATCCTAGTGCCATCGTTCACGTCCCAGGAACCTTGGGTTTATTATGAAAATGTTGAGCATGCATAGGTTCATTATGAGGTTTTCACAAAGGTCGTTGTCCAAGGTCCATGTCTTTTATAATGATTCTTAATGCATGTATGCAACATAATGTTTCATGGATGCATGGTAGCACTTTAGGTAAATCAAACAATAATTCAAACAACATTGTGTGGCATGAAACTTTTCTTTGATCATCTTTCCTTTTCTCATACTTGTGTCACCAATAATATAGTAACCGCACCCTTAACTAGGCTATGAGCTCATACCTTAACTAGTCGTCACTAGTTCTTACTTATCCTCTTGATAAGCGAATCATAAATATCATAATCCCGACTCCCAGTACGGGTAGGGGGCCTAAGGATCACCCATCATGGGACTTTCTCCTTCTTCGAAACGCATCGACTGGTTAAACCAGCGAACTTTGTCCGCTTCGGATGGCTCGACGTCCATACCCCCCACGGTTTTACTTTCTCCCATTCCTAGATAGGAGAATGCGTCTCGCATATAACTTTTAAACTTCATATTTCTCAAAAACTTTCTTTTTGTCCTCAAATTTGACGGAAATTCGGCGGCATAAGACTACTCTTCCAATTTCTCAAATTTGAGTCATGCCACATAATTTCAGTCACATGCATCATTTTCATGGAACTTTCTCATTGCCATAACTTTCTAGTTCACATGAGCATTTCTCAATTTCATTCATATCTTTGAAACATTATGCATTTCAAACACAACAATTCATCAATTATGCATATAAAGTTTCATGCTCAAGGAACTAACATAATCACATCATCATACGTGTGCACGAGGTTCATCATCATAATCATACTCTCTCGTCCACTATCTTACAGTAAGATCTTATGCTTTGCCCCTTTCGGGCTTTAAACTTGTATTTGCATTATTATTACCCTCAAGGGTTGGCACTTAAACTTTTTCCTCTAAAAGTTTGAACTCACCAAGATTCCACTCAGCACTCAACATAAAGGGAGAAAAATATATATCGTTTGCTAAGGGGCTCTAAAATCTCCATTCGCGACCCTTTTAAGATCCATCTTGTGCTAAGACTCCATAATTAATTCTTAGATCAATTATGAGGGATTCCTAGGCATGTTCTCAAGTTATAAACCACTTAGATCTCTTATCATCATCTTATGCTTAGAAATTAGCACCTAATCATTTATGAAGGGATTCTTGTACATGTCTTACTAATTATGAATCATTATCCCTGAATTAACCATTCTAAAACAGATTTGCACTTCTTTGTATTAAGGTGTTCTAGAATTCTCATCTCAAGTCCCTTTTTAGTTACTTATTCTTTACTAGCTTCTCTAAATCGATCCTTGCTTCACTCAACATAATTTTACACATTTAACACCTTAGAACAGCATTTGTACAATAGCCAAACATAGAACCGAAATCATGAACCCATAAGATCACATAATCTCTTGGGTTGAAATGCATATAAGTTGCTAGTTTTCTCTTGGAATGTTTCTGAAAACAAAAGGTGTTCTGGTAATCGATTACATGTTCCTAGTAATCGATTACCAGGAGCTCAATTCATTCTCTTTTAAAAAACAACCGGGAATCATTACATACATAATGGTAATCGATTATGTAGGGTTAAATCCGTTTCCAAAAAAAGTAAAGAACATAGGGTAATCGATTACATACGATGGTAATCGATTACTTAGGGTTAAATCTGTTTCTGGAAGAGTAAAGAACATTTGGTAATCGATTACATTATAAAGTAACGATTATAGGGTTTCCAGAAAGAGGTTCTGGGCATGAAAAGCCGCAGTAAATCGATTACACTACTTCTGGTAATCGATTACCAGAACCAAAAGTCCTTCGGAAAACCCTTTGTAACGATTACATTGGTGGTAATCGATTACCAGAACCTTCGAAATTGAGAAAACATGATTTTGACACATTCCAAACTATTTTAAACCTCTTGAGACCTCATAAAACATTTTTCCAACATTTCCTTGAAAATTATTCATGTATTTTCCAAAATCAAACCATTGTTGGTTCATACCAAAACTCATCCATTTCTTTTTGAATGGAGTTTCCTTTTTAGGATACTTAGGGCAAGTCTTTGAGCTCTAGAGTGTTTAGGTGATGACAAAATCTTAAACATGCCATGCACTTTATTTTACTCTTCATTAGAAAGTAAAGTGAGAGCATAAAATAAATATGAGATGCAACTTCATTATTATCTTTAAGGATTAAGTGATGACTTGAAATATAAACATGAAATGCAAGCTTGGGAATTTAAATATGGTAATGCAAGTTCATTCATTTACTCTTGTGAAATTAGTGATAACATCAAAATAAACATGAGATGCAAGACATAAATTTAAACATGAATGCATCTTGTTTTTGTCTTAGCTAGAGCTTGCAAGACTTTTAGGAACATAAACCTCAACCCATTATGCATCATAAGGCAAGCTTTAGAGTTCTTAGCACCTGACTTCAAGAGAAATCTTAAGGTTTGAACTCACCATCAAGCTTAAGGAAATGGACCCAAAGTTCATCACTTTGTCTAAACAAAACTACAAGAACTAAGTCATATTCTTTATTTTATTGCTCATAGGCTTCAATCTAAGCGCGGATTCTAGAACGGCCGACCAACTTTAAGGTTGGCAAGGGTAAGCCTAGAGCTTTTTGAAATCATGAGATTAACTTTCTTAACAAAACTTTCGTGATCTACTAGACATATTTTACAAACTTTGTTCAAATCCATAGAAGAAAAACTAAATCCTTAAAGGAAAGAGGAAGAGGAAAAACCGAAACTTAAGCCAAGAAAAGAAAGGAAATCCAAGCATGTATGGTCCAAGACCAAGTTGTTTCAAGCTTTAGAGGTTTCTCACATGACAACAACAAATCATTATCTTGAAACCTCATCATCAAGCTCACATTCTTTTTGTAAGAAGGCCTCTTGGCCGAAGAAAAAGGAAGGAAAAGGAGTTTGAAAACCAAGAGAAAAACTAGAACTTTCTTGAAGAACACAAACAAAAATCATCAAAACTTAACCCCTACCTTAAGAAGTCTTGAAGAGATGTAAGAAAGCTTTGTTTTCTAGATGGAAGGAGAAGGAAATCCTTTTGGAGTCTTGAGAAGAAGAAATCAGCCAAGTTGAGGGAATTTGAGAGGAATGAGAGAATTTGCAAGAAAGCTTGAACTTGGCAAATGATCCAAAATGTAACCAAAGTTCTCCAAGGCTTGGTATTATAGAAAACTTGCAATATGGAGGCTGAAATGGGAGGGGGAACCGCGCCATTTTGGAGGAGGAGGAGGGAGGAAATATCTCTTACAAAGGTATGGGCTTAGGCATGGCAAGCATGGTTGGAAGCATGGGAAGGTATGGCCTAAAGCATGGGCTTGGATGCATCAAACTCAACATGTGGCACCATTTTGGGGACAATTTCGGCTCCTCATCAGCCAAGGGGAAGGGATTTTTGTTCATGTAATTGTGGTTTAAGGATGTGTTTAAGTGTTTCTATGATTAGGCTTTTTGATTAGGAGTTTGTAAGCAAGCGTTTAGGTGAGAAAATGGTTAATTGAGGTGGTTCAAGACTTGATTAGGGTGATCTTATTAGATTAGTAATTTAAATAATTCTTTTGGTCAAATGAGGTATGGCTCAATTCCTTAATTTAAGGAAAGAAGAGAGAAAAACACTATTCAAGATTCCATGACTAGAAATCTTGAATTTAAAGAATACCGAACAGAGTTTATCTAAGCAATCTTAGGTTCTAATTAACCTTAATAAATCATTTTGACTCAGATTAATTATCGAAATAAATTAATCTTCGATTAGAGCCTAATATTGCTTAGGTTTGGCTAATTGCTTCATTAGGCGCACTTGTACACGTTCTAGGGCAAAATGGTAATTTTGCACTAAA
>JAMLFY010000450.1:0-34627 GCA_030441495.1 Dalbergia oliveri | reverse complement strand
TTGAAACCTCTTCTTCATATGAGTCATCCTCATAGTCATGGTCTTCAAGGGCCAGAACTTTTGTTAGAAGGGTCCTTAGCAGCAATTGCTAACTTCTTGTTTAGAGTCCTCTCACAACGCACTTATTTACCAAGGTTGCATAATCTCTGAATCTCTAAGAGTCCTACCTAGTTCAATGTCCTCACGTAACCCTCCTTCATACTTCATGCACTTCCAAGTTTCACCGATTCATTACGTGATAGATAGTAGAAAACTTGCAAAGCTCTTCAAACTTGGCTGTGTATTTGAGCTATACTCATAGACCCTTGCTTGAGTGCCATGAACTCCAACTCCTTTATTTCCTGAGGGGCAGGAAAATACTTGTGATAAAAAGCCTCCTTAAAAACATCCCAGGTAACTTCAGCCCGAGAAGCTTCGAATAACCCCTTAGTGCCAACCCACCAGGTCTTGCCATCCTGCCTCTAGCATGTAAGTAGCAAAGGCCACTTTTTGGGTCGTCGTACAGGGAAGAACAGAGAAAATCTCTCCATGGCTTTGATCCATCTTCCTTTGTTTGGACAAAGCTCCTCTGAAATCGGGTGGTTTGCCTTTCTGAAATCCTTAACTTTGTATTCTATGTCCACTTCTACTCCTTTAGGTTCCCAACTGGATTTCTTTCGGCATATCGATCCAACCTTTCCATCATCCTGTTAGCTGCTATAGCTTGTTCACTCATGGCAGCCTGCCATCTCACGAAAGGTGTCCATCATTTCGCATCAATCCTGCCCCCCCTCCCAGTTTGCCATTACGTCATTGATTCCTGTCACACCAAACAAGAATTATTGAGTTGATCAGGCTCAATACCAAGCTAAGTGTGGCAGCAATTCACAACATTCTAACCAGCGGTCATATGCATATATAAGATTATAATGCATGACATTTACTAAGGAAGCATAGCCAGTCCATTCCTCAAGGTCCTACTAGGATGACCTCAATACCATAATGTAACATCCTCCCAAGTACAACATCATCCTTAAGTAATGACATCATCCTGGAGTTGTTACTTCCCAAGTAGCGGACCTTTCTTAATTATCTATAATAAAAGTCGATCGAATCGCGTATTGATTAGCTCTGTGGTTTTATCGAAATATATATAACCAAGAAACGACTTATTTATTTAATAGGTCAAGTACAAGTAAGCTCCAAGAGTTTTACAGGTACATATGTTACTTTTTATGTTTTACAGACATAAACAGACACCTAAGTACAACAAACACAATTTCTGCTACTAACTACTGCAAAATCCACTTGATCTTTTCCTCCTACCAACCTCATCGTCTTCTAGATCAACCTGGAACATCTAAAAACAAATACATAGGGGGTGAGAATCCTAAAATTCTCAGGCGTCCCCCCAAAACAAATATCTCTGAAGTTCATGTCATCGTAATCGCCCAGCCATTTCGGTTTATTTGACAAAAGGTGATCAGGCATTGAATAATAACTATTCATTTTTAAAGTTTCAAATCATACTTCCGAAGTGGGTTATTTTTAGGGATCAATCACTTTGTACATATTTACCATAAGCTCAAGTTCATAGTAAATAATGGCAACCAAAAATAACCAATATGCATAAGTGTGTATATGCCCAATGCAATGAAATTCATCTTTGATTTTCCCTTGATGAATCAAGAGGATCACATCCCTCTATTTTCTTACTACAAGTCAAAAGGATCTCATGCCTCTCTATTTGCCCTTGATTGCCCTTGACAAATCAAGAGGATCTCATACAGGCCTATCCCTGGCATGTTTACTTCCCGACTTAATTCAAGGGTAGTCAGGTTTACTTTCCCCGACTAGTCAGGTTTATTTTCCCCACAACCCAATTTACTTTTCTCCAACCCAAGAATTATAAACTTTATGCCTTTCTTGGAGTCAGGTTTACTTTCCCCGACAAACTATTTACTTTCTCCAACCCAAGAATCATAATCTTATACTTTTCTTTCGCATATGAGTAGTTGTAATAAACAATCATATCTACGTGTGCCTAACCTCATCAATGAGTTCACGTACTCAATTATACATATTCATATTCTTGTGCTCATGCCATACTAGTACAAGATGCCATTATTTCATCAATTCAAAGCATCAATTCATTTTCAGCATAATGGCAGATTTTACACCATTGTAGTACGAATTTATTTGCACATCAAACAAGTAATTAGAAGCTATAAAAATTCCCAATGACACTTCAATGTGTCCCCAAGGTCCCCTAAAAATTTCAACATAAACGGAGCTCTCTAACTGCTTCAGTAAATTATACAAATTCAGTGGTCAGGGACTACCAATTCACAGCTCAGACTAGAGTTCTCATAATTTTTCACCCTAGCAATTGATTGAACAAATGCACAATAAAATTTACAGTGACACTTCACTATGTCCTTAACTTCATATAAAAATTTCAAGCACTAATTCAATCCATAGCTATGGTAATAAATTCAGAAACATTTATTAGTTCAGTTTCATTAACCAGGACAGCAACAGACACATTTCGGTTCTGATTTTTTTGAGGCAGAAAACTTCAATATAAACACCCAAGAAAATTTAGGGGACTAGTCCAAGATGTTAACTTAAACATATATTTTTTTCAGCTCGTGAAAAGGCCTACAACAGGTCCAGAAATTCCATGATTCCAGACTGCCTACAAGCAACTCGAGAATCCAGCAACCTAGTCCAACTTGTTTTAAAAAAAAACCATTTTCTAACACCATCCAAACACACCACCAAAATTCATACATCAATTTCAACATAATATCAAGCAAAATCATCAAAAATTTCGGACATACATCATCCCAAAACAGAACAGAAAAATCAGCAAGAATAGACAACAAAAGAACCCTACTTGTAGTGGCCTAGTGTGTTCTTGGCTCCAGATGGTTCAAGCTTGATTCCTTCACCACCAAAACTCCCTACACCACTTCAAACCCTCCTCTGATCAGGGATGGATGTGCAAGAAGGATGAGGTTTCTAAAATTCCAATTTATAATTGTAGAGGTGGAGGTGTAGATCAATTTTGTGAAGGAAGATTTGGGTTTTGATGATTCTAGGCTAGGGTTTTTGGACATAGAACAAGATCAAGCTCAAGAAGGTGACAATGGTGGCTGGTTATTTTCTCCTTGAAGGATGCACGAAATTTTGAAGAAGAAGTGATCAGGTTAGGTGGCTTGGAGGAGAAGTTGATGACTTGTTTCTTTTGTATTGAATGTTTGAAGATATTTTGTAAAGAAATCATTGTTTATGTAATAAAGCAACAATGGATGGCTAGGATTTGATCTTGGATTCCAAGATTGAATCTTGGCCTTCCACATACTCTAAGGAGGTGGATATTATCCATTGGTTATGATGGAAATATCTTTCGGTGTTAGAAACCGCACACCGAAGTCACCGAACGGTAAATGTCTTACCCGATTAAACTGATACTACCCGAAATTAATTTCAGGTATAAAATCATCATTCCTACCTATTTCTAACCTTGTTCCCATGTTTTCCTAATTTTGGGCACCTCCAGGGCCCAAATCTAGGGTTTCAGCTGTCCGAGCGGGCCCGTGGGGCCCACAAGGTTACTATTCACCCCCCGCCAGAAATTTTTTTTTTTTTTTTTTTTAAAATTTTTTTTTTTTATACATCCGTTGGGCCGCCTTCATCATCGCTACATAGTTATATTTTTGAAATTACATATAACAAAGCTCAAATTAATTTTTGAATGTTATTTTCGGTGTTACATTTAGCTCGGAACTTTTCTAGAAGGTTTCAGAAATGATGTTTTTGAGTAGGTTGCGATGTTTAGTCGGGCCCTGGAGGTCCCGATAGTTTTAGTGCAAAATTACCATTTTGCCCCTAGATGTGTACAGTGAGCCTAATGATGTAATTAAGCAAACCTAAAGCAATATTAGGCTTAATTGAAGATTAATTTATTTTGATAATTAATCTAGAGTCAAAATAATTTATTAAGATTAATTAGAACCTAAGATTGCTTGGTTAAACTTGATTATGTAACACCCTAACATTTAACCCCAATACGCCTAGGACGTATCAAGACTAATTATTAGTTATTACTTCTCTTTAAATTCATTTACAAAATACTTAGCGGAAAATACAGGTAAATTTTTTTTTGAAATGATTTGTATAAAACAGAGTGCGAGCCTTTGCGCGTAACATATACAACGTGAAGCGGAAGAATAAATAAAACATATAGAACATAAGCATTAAAGAACACATCCATCATAAACATCATTCCTCATCACATTAACATAGTTTAGTACATCACAACAGAAATATAACAGAAATATAAAGTCTTACCCATACCAGTGGGAGAGCTTGCAGTACAATAACATAAAATAAGAAACATGAAGACAAATACATGGAACAACCCCAAAAGATACTCCCAAGCTAAGACTCTCCCTCCCTCCCTCGAGCTATGGACGACGCTCCTACTCATCTCTCGTGGCACATATCCAATGAACCGGGCAAGCACCTCGGATGCGTGAAGGCGGAAGGATGGCGAGCATGCCCGCCAAGGTGAGAGCGCATCTCCTGACGTCGTGCTAACCTCCACCGCCACCGTCTCTTCAACCCATCCCGATATCCATGGGTATGGAGGCGGACCCTCCGAGAAAGGATGAGAAGGAGGATCCTCTGACGGGTCGTCTCGAACGTCTGTTAGGCACGCACCCGGGTAACCCGCACCGTTGAAGATGCCAAATTGGTATTACGCCTTCGCCCTTGTCATCTGGCGCGTCTCCTCAAAATCAGGTCGTCGCAAAGGGTGAAGCCTTTGACTCGAGCGAAGTCTGGAGACGGGGAAAGCAAAAGGACGTCCCACGCATGCAAAAATGCGTATGCACAACGACCCTCGAAGTGGTAGGACGATGCTCCTAATCGTAGTGCAGCTCCCATACGGTGCGTCAACAAAAATCACGAAATGACGCCATCGACATCTGAAGATCAACGGAAAGAAATAGAGGGTCCAGAATTCTTGCTAAAGAATCTCAGTAGGAATCCTCTATCCTAGTATCATCGCTTACGTCCCAGGAACCTTGGGTTTATTATGAAAAGGTTGAGCATGCATAGGTTCATTATGAGGTTTTCGCAAAGGTTATTATCCAAGGTCCATGTCTTTTATAATGATTCTTAATGCATGTATGCAACATAATATTTCATGGATGCATGGCAATACTTTAGGTAAATCAAACAAATAACAAACAACATATAAGTGGCATGTAACTTTTCTCTGAACATCTTTCCTTTTCATACTTGTGACACTAATCATAATAGTAACCGCACCCCTTAAACTAGGCTATGAGCTCATACCTTAACTAGTCGTCACTAGTTCTTACTTATCCTCTTTATAAGCGAATCATAACATAATCATATTCATCATAATCATCATAATCCCGACTCCCAGAGAATTGGTATGGGGCCTAAGGATCACCCATCATGGGACTTTTTCCTTCTTCGAAACGCATCGATGCGGTTAGCTTACTTTGTCCGCTTTGGAGGTGCAATGTCTATGCCCTCACTGCCACCTCTCTCACTCTCTATGAGAAGTACGTCTGGTGTGTCACCTTAAACATCATATATTTTTCTTTCTTCGAAACGCATCGACTGGTTAAGACCACTTAACTTTGTCCGCTTTGGGAGGCAAATGCCTATGCCCTCACGTTTTTACCTTCTTATTCCTAGTAGTGAGAAGTACGTCTCGACATGTCATCATTAAACATCATTTTCTCAAAACTTTCTTATGTCCCCTCAAATTTGATGGAAATTTGCGGCATAACACTACTCTTTGAATTTCCTCAAATTTGAGTCATGCCACATAATTTCAATCATATGCATCATTTTCATGGAACTTTCTCAAATCAAAACTTTCTAGTTCACATGAGCATATTCTCAATTCTCATTCATATTTCAAAAACCTTATGCATCTTAACACAACATTTATCATATCACCAAATCAATTATGCACATAAGGTTTCATACTCAAGGAACTAACATAATCACATCATCATAAGTGTGCACGAGTTTCATCATCATAATTATACTCTCTCATCCACCTATCTCATAGTATCTTATGCTTTGACCCTTACGGGCTTTAAACTTGTATTTGCATCTTTATTACCCTCAAGAGGCTTGCACTTAGACTTGTCTCTAAAGATTGAACTCACTAAAAATTCCATACAGCATTACACATAAAAAGCAGTAAATATCATTTGCCTAAGGGGCTCTAGAACCTCCATTCGTGACCCTTTTTAAGATCCATCTTTGCCTAAGGCTCCATAATTAATTCCTAGACCAATTATGAGGGATTCCTAGGCATGTTCTCTAAGTTATAAACCACTTTAAATCTCTTATCATCGTCTTAAAACTTAGAATCAACACCTAATTATTTATGAAGGGATCTTGTACATGTCTTACTAATTATGAATCATTTATCCTTGAATTAATCATGCTAGAACAGTATTTGCATTTTTTGCATTAAGGTGTTCTAGAATTCTCATCTCTAATCCCTTTTAAGTTACTTATCCTTTTCTAACTTTTCTAAATCGATCCTTGCTTCACTCAACATAATTTTACACATTTAACACCTTAGAACAGCATTTATACAATAGCCAAATATAGAACTGAAATCATGAACCCATAAAATCACATAATCTCTTGAGTTGAAATGCATACAAGTTGCTAGTTTTCTTTGGACATTTTCAGGAAACAAAAGGTGTTCTGGTAATCGATTACATGTTCCTAGTAAACGATTACCAGGAGCTCAATTCATTTTGGTTTTAAACAACCGGGTAAAATTACATACAATGGTAATCGATTACTTAGGCTAAAGTATTTTCCTAAAAATAAAGAACATAATAGTAATCGATTACACTATCAGGTAATCGATTACAGGGTTTTTAATAGGTTCTAGGCATGAAGAGTTAATCGATTACATTGTCTTTGGGTAACGATATTAAGAACCAAAAGTCCTTCTAAAACCTTTGTAAATCGATTACATGGATGGTAATTTATGAACCAGAACCTACCGGAATTTGAGAAAACATGATTTTTGACACATTCCAAACTATTTAAACATCTTGAGACCTCATAAAACAGTTTTCCAACATTTTCTTGAAATTATTCATGCATTTTACAAAATCAAACCATTATTGAACCATACCAAAACTCATCCATTTCTTTTTATCCTGAGTTTCCTTTTTAGGATACTTAGGGCAAGTCTTTGAGCTCTAGAGTATTTAGGTGATGACAAAATCTTAAACATGCCATGCACTTTATTTTACTCATCATTAGAAAGTAAAGTGAGAGCATAAAATAAATATAAGATGCAACTTCATTATTATCTTTAAGGATTAAGTGATGACTTTAAAGTATAAACATGAAATGCAAGCTTGGGAATTTAAAATATGGTAATGCAAGTTCATTCATTTACTCTTATGAAATTAGTGATAGCATCAAAATAAACATGAGATGCAAGACATAAATTTAAACATGAATGCAGCTTGTTTTTATCTTAGCTAGAGCTTTAAGACTTTTAGAGGAACATAAACCTCAACCCATTATGTATCATAAGGCAAGCTTTAGAGTTCTTAGCACCTAGACTTCAAAAGAAATCTTAAGGTTTGAACTTCATCATCAAGATTAAGGAAATGGACTCAAAGTTCAACACTTTGTCTAAAAAACTACAAGGACTAGTCATATTCTTTATTTTATTGCTCATGGGCTTCAATCTAGAGCTTAGATTCGCCGACCAACTTTAAGGTTGGCAAGGGTAAGCTTAGAGCTTTTTGAAATCATAAGATTAACTTTCTTAACAAAACTTTTGTGATCTACTAGACATATTTTACAAACTTTGTCCAAATCCAAGAAGGAAAACGAAATCTTAAAGGAAAAGGAAGAGGAAAATCGAAACTTAAGCCAAGAAAAGAAAGGAAATCCAAGCATGTATGGTCCAAGACCAAGTTGTTTCAAGCTTTAGGTTTCTCACATGACAACAACAAGTCATTATCTTAAATGTAACGCCCTGACTTTTACGTCATTTAGAAATTACCGAATTACCCTAGGTAATTCCATATAAATTGATAACACAATCTCTCAATAGAGGAATATAACATTAGAAAAAAGGTTATGAGTGATTCCTGAAAGTCGCAAGCCCCGAATTTCTATACATGTAAAATGACCAAAATGCCTCTAAGGTTATTTACTAGAAAATGAGGATTGTGGCCCGCCGTCCCTTAAGGGGATGTTTGAGGATAATAGGGATTGTTTGTGTTATATGTGCGAGAGAATCTCAATTTTGGTTTCGACGCGTGAATGACCAAAATGCCCATGCGGCCGCTTTAATTCCATTGCGTGCCGAATGCCCGAACCTCACTAAAATGTTTTAAAAGGTGTTTTTAAGCTATGATTGGCCATTGGTTAAATTTGATGGCCCCTGAACATTGTTGAGTGAAGTTACGATTTTGACCCTCGTCTTTGGAGTTTTGCAAATTTTGAGATTTTTTATTCGTCTGACAAAACATAAGCAATATTAGGCTCAAATTAAAGCTTATTAAATTCTAATCTCTAATCTAGAGTCAAAATTATTTATTTAAATTGATTAGAACCTGAAATTGCTTAAAAACACCCAAATTGCTTACTAATTCACCTAAGCCCTTAATTGCAAATTCTCTAATTTGCAAGAATACCTTACCTACACCTAAATAATACATGGAAGACATAAATTTCCTCTCCTTGGGCTGTAATGCAAGAAATTATATGGCCTCCATGCATTAGATTACTTGGAAAATTTGGCACAAAGCTTCATGTAAAGAAAAAAATAAAAAATTCCCTAAAGCATGCCTTAAACAAAAATATGAATTTCCTCCCTTTGTTCCCCCTCAAAATCAGCCACCCATGCCTCCTCCATTTGTCCATTCATGAGCTCCAAAATCTCTATAAATAGGCATGCTTAAGGAACTTAGAAGCCTTGCTCATAATTGCACAATTTCAAGTTTTTCCAAAGCTCAAAAACTTTCTTTCTTCCTTCCCTTGGCCGAAATTCTTTCTTCAACTTTTCAAAGAGATTTTGTTTCATTTTCACTCAAAGAAACCAAGTTCTCTTCCTTTCCTTCAAACCAAATTAGGTAGGAGTTGTCTTTAAGCTTATTTATATGCTTTGCTAAGTGTTGTTCTTGGTTCAAAATGATGATTTCATGGACTTCTTTAGCTTTTCCATTCGATTTTCTTCTTTCTTTTCCTTCAACATTTCTGCCATAAGGCCTATATGGGAATATGATGATAGCTGATGATGAGGACCTTGAGTGTTGGTTGTAAATCCATCACAAGTTAGGCCTCTAAAGCTTGAAAATTCCACTTGATGCAAAATTTTAAGAATGATGTTTTTATGATGTAAAAATAAAGATCTTTGAGTTTAGAACTTGAAAGATGTATTTTTCACTTTGTCTTGCTAAGATATATTGGGTTGAATTTATATTCTCTAAAGTCTTGGAAGAGCTCTAGTAAAGAAATAAAATGAACTTGCATCCATGTTTAAGTTTATGCCTTGCATAACCATGTTTACTTTCTATGTCATCACTAAATTCTCAAGAATGAATAAATGAACTTGCATTCTCATGTTTAAATTTCCAAGCTTGCATTTCATGTTTATATTTCAAGTTGTCACTTAATCTTCAAAGATAATAAAGATGATGCATCTCATATTTATTTTATGCTCTCACTTTATTTTATAATGGCTAAAAGAATCAATGCATGGCATGTTTATTTTATGTCATCACTTAAAGATGCTAGAGCTCAAAGACTTGCCCAAGTATCACAAACAAAGTTGGAACCATGGTAATAAGAACTCAAAGCTCACTTTCAATTTCCTTAAGATTATTGGAGTCAAAGAATTCATTCTTTAAGAAGTCTTGAGTTTGGAGCTTAATAAAGATGTAATAAGAATTCTCTTCTCCCTTCACCGGTCCGTGGGACTACCGCCGCTTCTAATTCTTAAAATTCTCTTCTCCCTCCACTTGTCCAGGCTGGACTACTACGCTTCAATTTCTTACATCATGTTTATATTTCCAAGTTATCACCTTATAAAGACAAGATTAAAATGGGTTGCATAGCATGTTTATAATTCTAGCTATCACTAAATCTCTAAAGCTCAAGACTTGCTCCTTTTATCTTAAGAGAAAATTCTAATCATGAACATTCTTTCAATGTATAAATCGGCCTCATGATTATGGAGACTTAAAGTCTTATAATTTCTTTAAAGTTTAACAAAAAGAATTAGTTAATAAAGGAGTTTTGAAGCTTTGCAAAAATTATATGGGAAACTAGTATTTTATGTATACTTGAAATGTGGTTTATGCAATTATATGAGTTTTCATATTCTGACCTATCCAAGTTTAGTACTACTGTATGATGATGGTTTAATATGTTCAAAGTTGTGATGATTATGATTTATTGCTAAGAGAACGATTCTATGCATGTTAGAAATAAAACTAGCTTCCCAGTAAAATCGTAAAAGCAAGATTTCTAGAACTCTAGATAATGAAATTTATGCATTCTTCTGAGAACCTTTAGTGGCCTTAAGAACCAGATTTTATTATGTTTAGATAAGGAGAATGATTCATAATTGGGTTAGTAATTAATTTTGGCATCGTAGGGAAAGACGGAATGAGAAAGGGTTAAAACGCAACTTCTAGACATATTAAAACCTTAAGAATGACTTACCCCATGCTGCCCCATATAGTCTAATAATGTTCCTAAGGCTTATAATTAATGGTAATGATAGTAATGAATCCCTTAGATGCATAATTAATTAGTTCAATAATTGAGGTTGCCGATTTAGAGTTTTGGTTTGAAGACACTTTTGGAAAGAATTGATGATGATGCCTCTTTTGATGTTTTAAATGATAAGTCTATGTAAGATTTGATGCTTATTAAGTATTTGATAATATTAAATGATTTCATGGCTTGCATGTTATAATTGTATTGCAAACAATGAGAATACTTACGCATGAAATAAAGAAATATTCTTTGTTATTTAAAAATTACCCTTGTTACTGAAGAAAGTGTACTACCTAAAAGTGTAATTTGGAAAAGGTTCTGGCTAGGAAAGACTTGGTATTTAAGCGTGTCCATTGTGACCCACCTCTCTTTTCCTGAAATCTCCCAAATGCATGATTACAGCGGTATATATTATTTCGGCATAAGACTATAAATGAGAAAATGTTATGATGATTATGAATGAAGAATTGTATTACTTACATACAAGATTTAATGGTGACTTAAACTTATGAGAAAATGATCCTTTGGACCCATTAGACTATAGGTGGTGAAAAGGTGATTCTTGCCCCAAGTCCGTCCTTTCAAAGGGAGAGATTACTTTTTACTTATCAAAGGGATAAGTATATGCGGTGACGACTAGCAAGATATGAGCTCATAACCTAGATTACTCCCAAAGGGTGAGTATAGTGTAACGCCTCAATTTTTACTATAATCTTTACTGTCATTAGAAATTACCAAATTACCGTAGGTAAATATTATATAAAATTGATCAACAATTCTCAATAAAGGAATATAATGTTAGAAGAAAAGTTAGGAGCAATTCGTACAAGCATTGCAAACCCCAATTTCTGGATGTGTAAAATGACCAAAATGCCCCTAAGGTTATTTTACTAAAATGAGGATCGTGGGCCCCACCCGTCCTCAAGAGGATGTTTTGAGGATAATAAAGGATTGTTTGTGCTATGTGTGTTAATAGAGAAGAAGAATTCAATTTTGAGTTCCCACGCGAAATGACCAAAACGCCCCGCGGCGTTTTAATTTTTATTGCATGCCGACTAAGTCCGAACCTCACTAAAATATTTTAAAAGGTGTTTTTAAGTTATGAATGACCCTTGGTTAAGTCCGATGGTTCCAATGGCTTTGGGTTAAATTACCGTTTTTGCCCCCGTCCTTTGCAGTTTTGCAAATTTTGAGATTTTCATTTGTTTAACGAAACCTAAACAATATTAGGCTCAAATTAAAGCTTATTAAATTCTAATTACTAATCTAGAGTCAAAATTATTTATTTAGATTGATTAGAACCTAAAATTGCTTAAAACACCCAAATTGCTTAGTAATTCACTTAAACCCTTAACCAAATCTTAAATTGCATGAATACCTTGCCTACACCTAAAAATATACATGGAACACACAAAATCCTCTTCCACAAGGCTGTAATGCACTAAATTATTGAGTAATAAGTCAGAAAATTATTACACAAAAATCCAAAGAATAAAAACAAAGAATCATGAAAACATGGAAACATGATTCCATGTTTTAAGCCACCAAACAAAATGATTTTTCTTCCTTATTTTTTTCCTTTAATTTTTGGTCAGATTTCTTTCCTTCCTTTGTCCATTTATGAGCTGCAAAATCTCTATAAATAGGCATGTTTGAAGATAGTTTAGATGCTTAGTTCATAACTTACACAAATTCTAGTTTTAGGAGCACCAAAAGCTCTCATTTCCTCCTCCTCTTGGCTGATTTCTTTCTTCAAGTTTTCAAGAATATTTTGCTTCATTTCACTCAAGGAAACCAAGTTCTCTTCCTTTCTTTCAAATCAAATTAGGTAGGGAGGTGTTTCTAAGTTCATTTTATGCTAAGACAAGTTATGTTTCTAGCTCAAAAATGATGTTTTCATGAGCTTTCTTTTAAGTTTTCATTTTGTTTCTTCTTCCTTTCTTTTAAAGTATTTCAGCCATATGGCCTAGCTTATGATGAGACCATGGTTTGATGATGATTCTTGAGTGTTGGTTGCAAAGCTTTCACAAGTTAGATCTCTAAAACTTGAAGGTTTCACTAGTTTCCAAAAGCTTCTAAAATTTCAGTTTTTCTTTCCTTATTTTCCTTTCATGGTTTCGGCCAAATGGCCTAGGAAGGAATGAAATGATGGCTTGATGATGAGGACCTTGAATATGGGTTGTAAATCCATCACAAGTTAGGCCTCTAAAGCTTGAACATTCCATTTAATGAAAAACTTTAAAGGAATAATGTTTTTATCTTGAGGTTTGAATATGAAATATGTAATATTTTTTTTTATATATATTATGTCTTGCTAAGATACATATATTGGGTTGAAATCATAATTCTCTTAAAGTCTTGAAGGAGCTCTAGTAAAGAGATCAAGTGAACTTGCATCCATGTTTAAGTTTATGCCTTGCACAACCATATTTTTTTTATGTCATAACTAAATTCAAGAATAAATAAATGAACTTGCACATATCTCATGTTTAAATTTCAAGCTTACATTTCATGTTTAAATTTCAAGTTGTCACTTAATCTCTAAAGATAATAAAGAAGTTGCATCTCATGTTTATTTTATGCTCTCATTTTATTTTATAATGGCTAAAAGAATCAATGCATGGCATGTTTATTTTATGTCATCACCTAAAAATCCTAGAGCTCAAAGACTTGCCTATGAATCATAAGCGAAGAAATGTGATAATTGGAGTTAAAGAATTTATTCTTTAAGAAGTCTTGAGAATTGGAGCTTATAAAAAAATATAATTCTCTTCTCCCTCACCGGTCTGTTGTAACTACCGCCTTTCCTTGCTTAAGATTCTCTTCTCCCTCTCACTGGTCCCTGCGGATTACCGCCTTCAGTTTCTTGCATCATGTTTATTATAGTTCTCGCATCATGTTTAATTTTCAAGTCATCACCTTATATCTTAAAGATAAAGAAATGGAATTGCATATCATGTTTATAATTCCAAGCTATCACCTTATAAAGATAAGATTAAAATAAGGTTGCATAGCATGGTAATAATTTAAGATGTCACCTAAATCTCTAAAGCTCAAGACTTGCTCCTTTTATCTTAAGTGAAAGATTTAACTATGAACATTCTTTCAAGTTATAAATCTTTCCCATGATTAAGTTAGGCTTCTTTCAAGTTTCAAAAAAAAAGAATTAGTTCTAAAAGAGTTTTAAAACTTTGTGAGAATTTTATGGGAAGCTAGTAATTTTATGTGTACTTAAATGTGATTGATGCTTATTAAGAATTTGGTGTCATTGATTGATTCCCTGGTTTGTATGTTATAGTTGCTGTTGCAAACAATGAAAACTTATGCATGAAATAAAGACATATTCTGTTACCTAAGAAAGTGTATTACTAAGAGTGCAATTTGGAAAGATTCTGGCTAAGGAAAGATTTGGTATTTAGCGTGTCCATTCCCACCACCTTCCTGGATTTCTAGATGCATGATTATAGTTGATATACATTATTCCAAGAAAAGCTGAAATAAGAAAATGTTAGAATTATTATGAATTGCGTTTGTGCATGCAAAGACTTATTGGTGACTAAAATTTATAAGAAAATGATCCTCTGACCCATCAAACTATAGGTGGTGAAAGAGGTTATTCAGCCCCTAACCTGTTCTCTCA
Source organism: Dalbergia oliveri (assembly GCA_030441495.1). Taxonomy (NCBI): domain Eukaryota; kingdom Viridiplantae; phylum Streptophyta; class Magnoliopsida; order Fabales; family Fabaceae; genus Dalbergia; species Dalbergia oliveri. The sequence goes on along the minus strand of JAMLFY010000450.1, from coordinate 20,178 downwards.
AAAGGGTAGAGTTAGGACTTTAACTTATCAAAAAGGATAAGTATATGCTAGTGACGACTAGTAAGGTATGAGCTCATAACCTAGATTACTCCCAAAGGGTGAGTATAGGGTGGTCCAAGGAAAATAATGAGGATGATAAGATTTTAAAGTCACCTAAGGACTAAAGAAATAAATTATGTGCACCATGTCCATGTGTAGCTATTATGATATCTTCTGCATAACATACATGAGAGTTATGTAGAAATATGATGTTCTTCTATGCATGTTATATTAATGATGATGATGAGGAATATGATGTAATGATAAAAGAAAAGTTCATTATAAATATGACATGTTAAGATTATGATGCATTATAAGACGCATAATTAAAATTGGTCGAATCTTCTTGGAAAAGTATTTTTTGAACTTAAAATTTAATCTTCGTATGTTCACTATTTTAGATAATCCTAATATTCTTCCTGAGACTTAATGACACTAATATTAGAAGGAGATACCCTACTGAATCTTAGTAAGATTCTCACTCCCTTTTTATTTCCGTCATTGTTTCAACAATTCAGAGATGTCACATTCCGCCCGCCGTCAACACCCTGACTTGGGAATTCCACTATGATCCTATTATCCGATCACTTTGAAGGAAGGTGCTCGTTCGTGTTTTATTTACGTAGGTCGTCCATTTGCACATCTGCCCAGTTATCGTTTTTCCTACTTCTCCCTATGGCGATGAAATGGTTTTCGAACATGCACGTCCACTTGATAAAGAATATTACGTTCTTATCCCGCCTCATCTGCCGTCCATGGTTTTCCAGAGATAATTCCACGAACGAGATATTCTGAAATCTGACCCTTCAGAGGACCCTCCTACTCTTGCTTATTCTGAGAGCTCGCTCTTGTATCTCCCACGTGTAAGAGAATGTAGTGAGGAAACGTTGAGTCCAAGGTTAGCAAGAAGACCGTCCATGCGACCCTAGCCTGGTGCATCTCGTGTGCCCCCTTCCGAGGAAGCTGAGTTGTATTTGGTTCCTCCCGTTTCAAGACAGTGGCTAGAGAGTTTTTAAGTAGTCTTAAGAGTGTTGCACTATTTGCTCCTAGAGTAGCCTCCCGCTTTTAAGGTTATTAGTTTAAGGTTATCTAGTTTAGGGCATGATTCCTTATAAATAGTTTCCTATGGTGTGAATATGTAAGATATGATGTATGAACTTAACTCACCTTTTGAGTGAGGTTATTGTATATATGTTGTGATGTGCATTATGGATGTTATGTGATGGAGCCAATATGATATATTTAGATTCTTAAATGTCTTATTTACTACCCTGAAATCGATGTTATGCGCTTACCATGATTTCAATTATGTTAAAAAAAAAAAAGGGCTCGGAATTTCACTAAGTATTTTCAAAATATGATGAAAGAACCAAAGCAAAGAGTAAAAGTCAGTCATTAATCAAATTCAACCTAGGTGTATTTGGTTAATTACTAGAGTGTTACATATAGGGTGGCCCAGGAAAATGATGATGGAAGTAACTTTAAGTCACCTAAGGAACTAAGTAATGCATGATGTAAATATGATGTTCTTCTATGCATAGTATTTATGATATGATGATGAGAAATATGATGTTCTTCTATGCATAGTATTTATGATTTAATGATGAGAAACATGATGTTCTTTTATGCATAGTATTTATGATATGATGATGAAGAATATGATGTGTTGATAAAAGGAAAAGTTCATTATAAATGTACGTCCTTTATTTTCCCGTGTAACAGTTGGTTTAAATGCCCCGAGTCATTTACCGAAAATGGGATTGCCAGTTCCTATTCTTTAATGTGTTTGTGATGATAGGGGATTGTGTATGCTATGTGCGGAAAGAGTAGAGAATCTCATTTGTTCTATGTTAATTACCGAAATGCCCTGCTGTCTGTACCCGTCTCCATTGTGTCTGTGAATCCTCAAACTTCACCAAAAGGTTTTAAATGATGTTTTTAAGTAATGTTTTATGTTGGATAAGCCCGGTGTTATTCAGTGCAAAATTACCATTTTGCCCCTAAGAAAAGTGTATGAGCCTAATGACGCAATTAAGCAAACCTAAGCAATATTAGGCTCTAATTGAAGATTAATTTATTTTGATAATTAATCTAGAGTCAAAATAATTTATTAAGGTTAATTAGAACCTAAGATTGCTTAGTTAAACTCTAAATTGCATTCTTTAATTCAAGATTTCTAGTCATGAATCTTAAATAGTGTTCTCTTTAATCCTTAAATTAAGGAATTGGCCATACCTCATTTGACCAAAAGAAAAGTGCCACATGTTGCTTGATTTATCACTCAAAGAGCCATGCCTTGCCTATACTTTTGCCCATACCTCACCATGCTTTGCCCATGTCTTTGCTCATACTTTGTAAGATATTTTCCTTCCTTTTCCTCCATTTTGTCCCATCACCCAAGGAAGCCTCCATTGTTGCAATTTTCTATAAATACCAAGCTTGGAGGAACTTGGTTACACTTTAGAAGCTTTGCTAAGTTGAGTTCCTTGCTTTTCTTGCAATTTCTCTAAGTTTCTTCATCTTCTTCATTTTCTTCTACCTCTCAAAGAACCTTGCACCACCATAAACCACCACAAACAACCATAAACCACCACTACCTCACCTTAAACCATCCCTCAAACACTTAAACTTTCCATCCAAGCTTAGAAACTCAAGGAAAAATCATCTTCCTTGAGCTTCCTTTTGCCAAATCCATCATCACTTCCAAGAAGGAGATTTTGTCTTCTCAAACTCTTCAAGAATAAGCTTTCTTTCTTCCATTTCAAAGACTTCCTTAGGTAGGGGTTTGTTTTCATGTTTACTAGTTTTCCTTAAAGAAAGTTATAGTTTTCTCTTGGTTCAAACTCCTTCTTTTTCTTTCTTTTCATTTTCGGCCAAGAGGCCATTTTATGAAAATAACATAAGCTTGATGATGAGGTTTCAAGATAAGACTTGATGATGTCTTGTGAGAAACCTCTAAAGCTTGAAACAACTTGGTCTTGGACCATACATGCTTGTATTTCTTTCTTTTCTTTAGTTTCATTTTCGGTTCCTTTCCTTTTCTTTCTCAAATGATTTTCGGTTTCCTTTGCCTTGGTTTGAACAAAGGTTGCTAAAAATGTAAGTAGATCACAAAAGTTTTGTAAAGAAAATTAATCACATGATTTCAAAGAGCTCTAGGCTTACCCTTGCCAACCTTAAAGTTGGTTCCGTTCTAAGAGTTTTACTCTAGATTGAAGCCATGAGCAATAAAATAAAGAATATGACTTAGTTTTATGTGTTTTATTTGGACAAGTGTTGAGCTTTGTATTTATTTTCTTAAGCTTGATGATGATGTTCAAACCTTAAGCCTTCCTTGAAGTCTAGGTGTTAAGAACTCTAAAGCTTGCCTTATGATACATAATGGGTTAAGGTTTTATTCCTTTAAAGTCTTGCAAGAGCTCTAGCTAAGATCTAAAATAAGATGCATTCATGTTTACTTTATGCCTTGCATAGCATGTTTATTTTGATGTCATCACTAAATTCTCAAGACTAATTAATTGGACTTGCACTATCATGTTTAAATTTCAAGCTTGCATCTCATGTTTACATTTCAAGTCATCACTTAACCTTAAAGATAATAAAGAGGTTGCATCCATATTTATTTTATGCTCTCACTTTACTTTCTAATGAAGAATAAAATGAGTGCATATCATGTTTAAGTTTATGTCATCACCTAAGCCTCCTAGAGCTCAAAGGCTTGCCCAAGTATCCTATGTAAGGTTTTCAGAAAATATTGGCATTCTTAAAGAAGCCATTTCTGCCTTGTGGTGATGATGATGGACTTAATATGAGTTCCTCTAATCACAAGTGTCCATAGTTTGTGTTTTGTAAATTTTCCAAGCTTAGGAGCACCTAAGCAACATTATGCATAAAATTACATACTTTAAAACTACCTTGCAAGCAAGTTAATTTAGCTACTGACCTTATGTGTAAAGGCATGATTTTAATGAAAGGATTTTAGTTCTAAAAGAGTTTTGAATCCCTAGAATTATTCCAAGAGAAAACTAGTAACTTGTATGCATTTTAATTTACAAGATTATGTGATTTTATGGGCTTATGATTTTGTTCTGCCCTTCATGATTGGCTGCTGTACAAATATTGTTCTAAGGTGTTAAAATGTGTAAAATTATGTTTGAGTGAAGGGAGGATCGATTAGAGAAGTTGAAAAGAATAAGTAACTAAAAGGATCAAGAATGAGAATTCTAGAACACCTTAATGCACAATGCAATTCTGTTCCAGCATAATTAATTCAAGTGTAAATGGTTCATAATCAGTAGGATATGCATAAAAACCTTTCATAAATGATTAGGTATTAATTACTAAGCTTAAGGTGATGATAAGGACTTAAAATAGGAATTCTAGCACACTTAGACATGGAAAAATGTAATTCTGTCCAGCATAGTTAAATTGAGGAAAGTGATTTATAACTTAGTAAATATGCCTAGGAATCCCTCATAAATTGGTTTAGGAATTGATTATGGAGCCTTAGGCGAGACGGATCTTAAAAAGGGTCACGACGGAGATTCTAGAGCCCGGAAGCGTATGATATTCTTCTGCCCTTAAAAGTATGATGCTGTTTGGATTTTTAGTAAGCCTAAATCTTAGCAAGAATTATAAGTGATGATCTCTTAGGTGTAATGAAGAGGAAATATGGGTATTAGAATCATTAGAGCATAAGTTTAAGACCCTAAGGGTCAAAGCATAAGATATCTTAAGATAAGGAGATGTGATGTAAGGAATGAGAGTGATGAGTATTGGTTGATGTATGCGAATGTTTTAAATATCATGAGTATGAAAATGTATGGATGTGTGACATGTTGCTATGATGATGTGATACGCTATGTTTAAATGCATGAAAATATGAGACATGAATAAAGGATATGTTATATAATGTATTATGATTGTACGCTTATGTTGCATCCATACAAGATATGTTAATGCAAAGGTTATATGCCAGACGCATTTCTCCTGCTACCTGAGGAGAAATTAAACCCGTGGGGTATGGACATCGAGCCATACCGAAGCGGACAAAGTCACTGGTCTTAACCAGTTGATGCATTTCCAAGAAAGAAAAGAGATATGTTAATGAGGAAATGATCCCATTATGACTTCCCGAGCTAAGGGTTGTATGGGGTGATCCAAGAAGAGATATGATTCCCCTCTATTTTCCCCCATATAAATCTAGCGACGGCTAGTTAGGATGAGCTCATTCCTAGGCGATGGGTGTATTTGGAGTTTTGGTGGCTATGATAAATCGCTGGGCGGCATGTTGGGTGGATTTTGGTGGCTATGACAAGGTGGAAAATGAGAATGGAAAATGAAAATGGAAAATGAGAAAAATGATAAAGTGAAAGTTATGAAAGGAACTCACAAGTTCAATTATGATAAAGTAAAAGATGTACATGCACACGTTTTGTTGATGTTTCATTGATACTTTGATTAAGTAATATGTGCTATCCATGTGTACGTCATGCTCAAGTATTGCCATGCATACATGGAATATATGTTGCATTCATGCCATTAAGACCCATGTTAAAAGACACCCACTTCGGATAAAGAGAGCTTGAGAAATGTAAAATTGAACCTTATGCATGCACACCCTTTTCATTATAAGACCGAAGTGGTTGGGCAATGACGATGACACTTGTGTTAGAGTCGGAAGCCCTACTGAGAATCTTATATAAATTTCTCATCCCTTTTCATTTCTTTCGTGTCGTCTCCAGAGGCGAGTGATGCGGATGTTTGTGATCCTTTGTGAGGTGCAAGTTTAGGAACCACGCTACCCATCCTATTAGAGGTCACACTTGAAGCAAAGATTAGTTTAGTAAAGTTATAGTAATGGCTAGCGTTGGGTTCGTATACGTTCATCTTTTGTTATGTTTAGTATCTTGAGATGTCCTCATGTTCGAAGGACATCGTCGTTATGATGTGACTATGATGTGTTAATATAAATTATGTTGTGACTATTCCATGACTTGTTTCTATATGCTATGATAATGTGTATATGTTGGCTATATCATGTGTGTATTAATCGTTATGTATGCGCACACACGGCTCGCATTTTAAATCTTAAATTCAAAAAGAAAAAAATTTAGTCATATTTTATTACCCATATTTTAAATAAAGATAAGTCAAGTTCTGAAACGAGACGTAACGCTAATAATTAGCCGAATGCGACTCGAGCGTATTAGGTGAAAGTTAGGGTGTTACAATAAACATGACATGCTAAGTTTATGATGCATTATAAGACGCATGATTAAAACCACGAACCTCGGTAAAGTATATTTTCGAACTTAATAAATCAATCTTAGGGTGAGTACCCTACTGAATTCTTTATAAGTTTCTCACTCCCTCTATTTTTCTTTCCATCTCGTCTTGAGAAATAGAAGGAAGTGTTTGTGATTCACATTGAGGCTTTCACCTGGTAGCTGAACTTGATCCTTAGTTTCACTCGTATATTTTAGATATCTATCCCTATCCCTGAGTGTTATTACTAGGTGCCATTAATGGATGTCATTCCATCCATATATTATTTATGTTTTGTTAGATTGCCTACACCTAGTCTTATTTTGTTGGTAGGCAAAATATCTATGTGATATGTAATTATGGATGTCATATGATGGAGCCAATATGATGTGTTTCTTCATGATATGTCTATTCATTTTCGTTTTATCTTTATTATCGTTCACGTTATGCGCGGCTCACGTTTTCAATTATGTTTAAAATAAAAAGAAGGGCTCGTAATTTCACTAAGTATTCTCAAAGCATGATTAAGGAACTGAAGCAAAGAGTAAAGTCTAGTAATTAATCGATACCGCCTAGGTGTATTGGGTTAATTATTAGGGTGTTACATGAAACCTCATCATCAAGCTCACATTCTTTTTATAAAAAGGCGTCTTGGCCAAAAAGAAAGGGGGTGGGAAAAGAGTTTGAAACCAAGAGAAAAACTAGAACTTTCTTGAAGAACACACACAAAATCATCAAAACTTAACCCCTAGCTTAGAAGTTTTGAAGAAGAGGAAGGAAAGCTTGAGTTTTTGATGAAATGGAGAGGGAAATCCTCTTGAAACTTGAAGGGAGAAATCAGCTAAAGTGAGGAAGTTTGAAAGGAAATGAGAGGATTTGCAAGAAATGTAAACTTACCAAGTGAACCAAAGTGTGACAAGGTTCATCAAGGCTTAGTATTTATAGAAAAATGAGACATGTTGGCTGATTTGGGGGGGAATGGCTGATGGTTTTTTCAAGGCCAAGGGAGGAGGAAAATATCTCTTACAAAAGCATGGGCTTAGGCATGGCAAGCATGGTTGGAAGCATGGGCAAGGTATGGCCTAAGGTATGGGCTTGGAGTGCAACACAAAATTCAACATGTGGCACCATTTTAGGGGAGATTTCGGCCACCCATCATCAGCCAAAGGGAAGGGATTTTGTTTCATGTAATTGTGGTTTAAGGATGTGTTTAAGTGTGTCTTTGATTAGGTTTTTGATTAGGAATTTGTAAACAAGTGTTTAGGTGAGAAAATGGTTAATTGAGGTGGTTCAAGACTTGATTAGGAGGGTAATCTTATTAGATTAGTAATTTAAAATAATTCTTTTGGTCAAAAGAGGTATGGCTCAATTCCTTAATTTAAGGAATTGGAGAGAAAACACTATTCAAGATTCCATGACTAGGAATCTTGAATTAAAGAATACAATTAGAGTTTATCTAAGCAATCTTAGGTTCTAATTAACCTTAATAAATTATTTTGACTCTAGATTAATTATCAAAATAAATTAATCTTCGATTAGAGCCTAATATTGCTTAGGTTTGCTTAATTGCGTCATTAGGCTTACTTGGACACGTTCTCAGGGGCAAAATGGTAATTTTGTGCTAAACTGCCCGGGACCTTCTGCTCAACTAAACATCAAACATTGCTCATAAACATCATTCTAAACTTCCTGGAAGTTTGGGTCAAACGGCACCTTTACCCGTGTAAACACAGGAGGGTATTTTGGTCATTTTGAGCCGAAAGTTTAGAAAACGAGGTTCTCCTCCCATATCATCCATAACAGCATAATCCCCTTCAAACATTCAGTTGACCCATTTAGGGTTGCCGGGCAACTGCCTTAAATTTCCTGGAAAAATTACCTCAGGGATTTCGGTCATTTGCACTTAGGAGAAATCTGGGCATTACAAATTACATCTTTTGATACAAGGTTCCTAGTCATGGAATCTTGAATAATGTTTTCTCTCTAATTCCTTAAATTAAGGAATTGTGCCCATACCTTCATTTGACTAAAAGAATGATTTTAAATTGTTAACTAGCAAGATCACTTCCCTAATCAAGTCTTGACAACCTTAATTAGTCATTACCTCACCTAAACACTTTCTTACAAACTCCTAATCAAAACCTTAATCAAAGAAACACCTAAACACATCATTAAACAACAATTACATGAACAATTTCTCTTCCTCCCGTGGGCTGTAAATCTGGCCAAATACATACCCTTAAAATGTGTCACATGTTGGTTTTTATTTCATTCTAGGGCCATACCTCAAGCCATGCCTTGACCATACCTAGCCATGCTTTCAACCATGCCTTTGAATGACAAGTTTTTGAAGATATTTTCCTCCCTTTGGCATGAAGAACCATCGGCCACTCTTCCCCCAAATCAGCCACAAAGTTTCATTTTTCTATAAATACCAAGCCTTGAAGAACTTGGTTACACTTTAGAAGCCTAGCCAAGTTTAAGCTTTCTTGCATTTTATTTCATTTGCTCTCAATTTCTCTTCATCTTGCTCTTCTTCTTCCTCCCTCAAAGAAACCTTTCCACCACCACAATCCACCATAAACAACCTTAAACCACCACTCCCTCACCTCAAACCACCTCTCAAACACTTAATCTTTCCATTTCCAAGCTTGCTTTCTCAAGGAAAAATCATCTTCCTTGAGAAACCTTGTTGGCCGAATCCTCCTCCTCCAAGAGAAGATTTTTGCCTTCTAAGAACACAAGCTTCTCTCATTTCTTTCAAGACTTCCTTAGGTAGGGGTTTGTTGTAACACCCTCCTAATTACCACATTTCTCGACAGACATAGTAATTAGGAGTGTTACTGAAGTCTCATATCTATACTAGTCGGGATAATCAATAATGAGGAAGTCATAATACATATATTTTCATAGCCAAAATTTACATATAGTGACATCGTGGCACAGTTGTACATCATAAGAAAAAAAAAAAACTGATGAAACGACTCCAAAAAGTACAGAACCTGGAGTGACTAGGCTAATCCCCCTATCTAATACCTAACCTGCTCAAATACCCTCTGACAAAATAGCATAAACATATATACATATACAACAGAACAAAAAGGAAATCGGAAGTACATCAATCTAGGTAGGTAAACCCCTAACACTACACCACTGCCCTATACATGTCGACCACTACTCATGACCTCGCCCCCTCCTACAGAAAGCCATTGGCCATAGGTGCAATGGCCTCACCTCCACCGGAGTGTCTGGGCCCTCCAGGGGTCCGAATGGAAGAGGAGGATGAAGGTGCTGGTGCATCTGCCGCGGGTACAGAGGTGGGGCCAGGGGAACCTCGAACACGTCTGGATGGGCCATATGGAGAGGCACACCCTCGTAAGGGAAAGTAGGGTCAAATCGGCAGCAAATCAGAGGTACCAAACGACCGATCAAAGAACATATAAATACGAATGTCGAGTACCCAACCGCATACATAGCATCCAGGGCTGGACCATACTGCCACACCCATTGTGGCGAGTCAAGGAAAAATCAGGGACGGCATCTGTCGAATCTGAACAATACAATATATACAACTTAGGGTGAGAATAATGTAAAATTCTCAGGAGGGTAGTTTTCCCCCATGTGCTATACATAGTACAGAATGAATTCATGCATATACCATGTTCATATATATAAGTCATAGGCGTCGATATTCAATCTGTAGATCATGAAAATTTAAACTAACAATATAATGATAACTCATGCCACGCCAACATTTCCGTGCCACATATTTTTCTTAGTTTACAAACATAGGGAAGGCTTAGTTCACATAGGGCCATCTTAATAATTAACAATCTCATAAAGGACAATAGACCTGCAGGACATGAGCTCATTCCTATTCAGGTCACCGAACTTCATTTTTTTCCATTTCCGGATCACTCACAGTTCTATGCCTAGCCGATACGTCTACCGACTCATAACTTTTCTAGGGAAGTCCTTCTTTTTGCCTTCCCTCTCTATCCCCTCTAAGCCTTGTTTCTATTTTCGTATGCCCAAGTATACAACAAACATATACACCAGCTATTGAGCACTATTTTACAATTCACATTACATACTTCTCTTCCATGTCTCAATAGCATGTCAACTTTACAATTATCTAGTTACTTGCGTTCAAGATTTATAAATCAGAAATTTAAGCAATAAGTGTGCATTCACATGCCATAGATTTAGCATATCTATCATATTATCATGAATATCATTCATTTTCAATTTCCAGCACCCTGGCAGAATTAATGTCCTAGGTGGAACATTTAATTGCTATACCCAAAAGCCATCACAACAGCCATAAAAATTCGAGATGACACTTCAATGTGTCTAGTATAACCTGTAAAAATTTCAAAGCAATCAGAGTTATATAACTACTTCAATAAAATATACAAATCCAGTGGTCAGGTGCCCCTAATTCACAGACTAGATTTGGGTTTCCATAATTTTTAACCCTAGAAATTTATGGATTTAAAACCCAAGAAAATTCACAGTGACATTTACATATGTTACTAACTTCTCATAAAAATTTCAGGGGCTAGATCAACCAATTACTAGGATAATAAAATCAGGAAAGTTTATTGCTCCAGTTTCAGCAACCAGGACAGCACAAGTCACATTTCGGTTCTTGAATTTTTTCAGGTAGCAAACTTCAATATAAACACCCAAAAATTTTATGGGACTAGCCCAAGATGTTAGGATGAACATATATTTTTTTCAGCTCACATAAAGACCTACAATATATCCAGAAAATTCCGGATTTCAGACTGCCTGCAAGTAGTCCGAAAATCCAGCACACCAGTCCAACATGTTTTGGTTCAAAACCCTTTTCTAACACCATCCAATCCCACCACCAAAATTCATACATCCATTTCAACACAATATCAATCAAAATCATCAAAATTTTCGGGTACACATCATCCCAAATCAGAACAGAAAATTTAGCAAAAACAGCCAAACAAGAAACCCTACTTGTGAAGGCTTGTGTGTCTTTGTGTTTGGTTGCTTCAAGATGATTGTTCTTCACTTCCAACTCTTCAAACCACCCCAAATCCTCCTATAATCAGTGATGGATGAGATGAAAAGGATGAGGTTTTTGGAATTCTAATCGGTTAGAATTATAGAGATGGAGGTGTAGAGCAACTTTAGTGAAGAAAGGTTTAGGTTTTGATGATCCTAGGCTAGTGTTTATGTGAATTGTAACTAAGATGAAGCTCTTGAACATGGAGGTTTGGCAGCTGCTGCCTTCTTCTTCCCTTGCTGGCCGAAATGCTGGCTGTCTTGGGAGAAATTGCTAAGTGTTGGTGTGACTCATCACTTGTTAAAGTGTGTTTGTGATGACTCATGTTACTAGAACACCAAGTGGATGGCTAGGATTTGATCTTGAAATCCAAGATCAAATCTTGGCCTTCCACTTGCCTCAAATAGGTAATATCACTTATAAATTATAAATTAATTATTAATGATGTTAGAAATATCCTTCGGTGTTAAAAATTCGAACACAGAAATCTAAGCTTAACGGTTAAACGTCGCAAATCCACTCAACGATATTACCCGAAAATAATTCTAGGTATAAAATTATCATTCCCACACCTTTCTACTCTTATTCTCATATTTTCTTAACTTCGGCACTCCTGGGTCCCAAACCTCTAGTTTCTGTTTGCCGGCCTATTGGCCGCAAAGTACTATTCCTTTTTTTTTTTTTTTTTTTGTGCTCCCTCATGGAGTCATTCTCATCACAACTGTCCCCTCAGAATGTCGATATTTCCATCCACCATTCCTCAATTAATTTCTAAAGAGACTAGGGTGTTACATTACCACCCACCTTAATAAAAATTTTGTCCTCAAAATTTCGTACCTGAAACAAGTCAGGATAGTCTTTCTTCATGGTTGACTCTAGCTCCCAGGTGAAATCTTCGTTTCCTGGTCCACCCCAAGCTACCTTGACTAGTTGCACCGATTTGTTCCTTAGCGCTTAACTTCTCTATCCACGATCTGAAATCTGGAGGTGTCCGAAACGTCAAATCATCCCGTAACTGGATAGACGGGTTCAATGACATGGGTGTCCTGATGATACATTCTAAGTTGAGATACATGGAAGACGTCATGGAGATTGGATAAAGACTGGGTAGGCTATTGACAAAGGTCCCAATGCGTTTAAGGATTTGAAAAGGGCCTATAAACCTGGGTGACAATTTTTTGACCTTAAGGCTCTACCTACTTGGAGTAGGTGTGACCTTCAGGATACGTGTTCTCCCTCCGAAATTCTAAAGGCTTTCTCCTATTGTCTACATAGCTCTTCTACGATTCTGCGCCGAGGATTTTCTTTTTGATTTTCTGTGTCCTGCCGCCGTTGGTTAACCAATTCGGCTCTAACAATCGTGTTTCCCCAAAGTCATACCAACACTGAAGACTGACATCTTTCCATATAGGGCTTCATGGGGCCATGCCAATACTAGCATGATAGCTATTATTATAAGAATCTCACCAGCGGAAGTACTTTATCCCAACTCCCTCTCTGCTGAATCACGCACGCCCTCAGCATGTTTCCAGAGTTCTGATGGTACGTCCGCTGCCGCATTTGGGGTGATAAGCCGTACTCAAACAAAGCTTGTCCCAAAGGCCCGTTGAAGGCTCCCAGAACCTTGAAGTTGGGCTGATTCCCAATCGGAAACTATTGAAGAAGGAACACCATGTAGCCTCACTATCTTGGATGTATAAGGAAGCTAACCTATCCAAAGGATAATTAGCTTTGATGGGCAAGAAATGAGCGACTTGGTTAGTCTATCCACTATGACCCATATAGCATCATAGCCTTACGTTCTTGGTAAACCCATTAAAATCCATGGAGACTTTCCCACTTCCATTCTTGGATTTCTAAGGGGTGTAAGGTTCCCGCCTTTTGGTGTTCTATTTTGATTTTTTGAGGTTAAGCACCTTTGAACAAACTCCACTATGTCTCTTCATCCCAGGCCACAGAACATTTTCTGAGACCCATACATCTCTAGTCCCAGGGTGTATGGTGAATTCGCCTTTGTGTGCCTCCTTCAAAATCTCATTCCTGAGTACGCTTGAGGACACAGACCCTGTCCTTGTACCTCCATATACCTCGTTGTCCGTGGTAATTCCGGCAACTTCTTAGTGTGAGCTGATTTAAAATCTCTTGAAGCTCTTGGTCTTCGGGTTGTGCAGCCAAAATTTGTTCCTGAATCGCTTGTTATTCTAATTGACCTAACACCACACCTTCTGGCTACAGACGAGCTTAAGCTAAGCTTCTTGAAGTCTTCTACTAGTTCCGTTTCCTTGATCATCATGCATGATTAGGGACTTTCCCCAATGCATCGGCCACAACGTTTGCCTTACCTGGGTGGTAATTCAGACTTAAACTCGTAATCCTTAAGGAATTCCATTCATCGCTCTGTCATATTCTCTCCTGATCAAAGAGGTATTTTAAACTCTTATGATCAAGACATTGAACTGGACACCATAAAGATGATGTCGCCAGATCTTTAGAGCAAAAACCACACGCAAGTTCAAGATCATGGGTTGGATAATTCACCTCATGGGGTCTCACTGCGAGAGGCATAAGCAACCACATTCTCTGTTTGCATTAACACACACCCTAAACCCTTACCGAGAAGCATCACAATAAACCTTTAAAGGTTCTTAAGGTTTGGACACCAAAAGAGAGTGGTTAACTTCCGTTTCAACTCTTAAAACTATTCTCACATTCTGGTGTCCATTTGAATTGAGCATTCTTTCGAGTTAACTTGGTCAAAGGTAGAGCTAGCTGGAAAAACCCATAATAAATCGCCTATAGTATCCAGCTAGTCCAAGAAAGCTCCAATCTCGGATATCACCGTAGTTGGCGTTCCCATTAAGTACCAATTCTACTTTGCTGGGATCTACGGAAACTCTTCTCGCGATATCACATGACCAAGGAACTGAACCTCTCCCATCCAGAATTCCGCACTTTGAGTTAGCATACAATTTCCTCTCCCTTAGGATTTGTAGCACGACCCTAAGATGCTCTGATGCTCCTCTTCAGTCCTTGAATAAATAAGTATGTCGTCTATAAAGACAACTACAAATTTATCTAGAGTACGTAAAAATTGGTTCATATAATCCATGAATACCGCTGAGCATTGGTCTAGTCCAAACGACATCACCTTATACTCATAATGGCCGTATCGAGTTCTAAAGGCAGTCTAGGGATATCTTCATCCGAACTTGAATTTGGTGGTATCCTTATCCAGGTTACCTTCTAGAAACAGTTGCCCCACGTAATTGATCCAGGAAGGTCGTCAATTCTTGGCATAGGGTACTTGTTCTTGATCGTTACCTTGTTCAACTGTCTATAGTCCACATAGAAGTCATACTCCCATCCTTTTTCTTTACCAAAGAAACAGGGGCTCCCCACGGCGAGGCACTAGGTCTAATAAAGTGTTTCCCTAAGCTCTTCAATTTGTGACTTTAATTCCTTCAACTCCAAGGGAGACATCCTATAGGAGCAATTGAGATAGGACCCGTCTCTTGGAACAGCTTATGGAAAATTCGACTTCCCGCTCCTGCTGAAGTTCTGATATCCTCCTGGACATTCTGGATAATCCCTCACCACTGGAATCGTATTTACATCATGGTGTCAGAGCCGCTCAATCCTACGAGCCTTAGGATTGGGCCGACTATGTTTCCGTAGTAGTTGTCATGCATTACAATATAAGAAGTAAGTATGACTGCGGTTGGGAATGTTGTGGGTTTGGCCACATCCATATCGGTATTTAGCCTTAATCAACTCAATATTTTATTTGGTGTGACAGGAATCAACTGACGTTAATCCGAGATGTAGGAGCGGGGCAGGAAATAACACGAGATGATGAACACTTTTCGTGAGATGGCCCTGATTAGGAACAAGCGACAATTGCCAATCGCATGATGGGAAGAGGCTTGAATTGCAATGAAGACCAGGATTTAATTTATAATCCTGGAACCCTAATGAAGTGTGATGGAGAATACTTGTGAGTTCCGCCAAATTTAGAAAGGCGTAATCCCCCGCCTTTTCCAAGGCCGTTGACCCTGCAAGGTAGAAGAGCTGATCAAGGCAATAAAGATTTTCTCAGCTTTGACCCCTGATAGAGGTTCAAAAGGTGGCTTTTGCCACCTGATATGCCAGAAGTAGATGCTCGAGTTTTGGTGGGTAGGTACAGAGGTTGTTCCAAGGCTGCCGATGTCTAAGGTTACCTGATGTTTAACTAGAGGGAAGCTTTTTATCATAAGTACTTCCCGCTCCCGTTGAGGAATGCAAAGGAGCTTGGAATTTATGGCTCTTAGGCAAGGACCTATGAGTGTGGCGAGTATACCTTGCAGTTCAACGGAAACTTGAAATCTTTCCCAAATCCATTACCGCTACCCCAATGAAGCCTGGAAATGTATGAAATATCAAGGGGTTCACCGTGACATATAGAGGCCGCCCCTGAGTCTCTTGGAGATCCCTGAAGATCCCACATTGGTGAACAAGTGTCCGCGTGTTAGGACTCTAACAAGTAGCTCTAGCTTTTAGTATATACACAAAACAATATCAGGAGAGCACCAGCACCCCAAGGCCCTCGACTTCAAGCCTCGCATCAGCGAGGCAAGGTTTCCACCTAACAACAACAACAACAACCGAGGGAAACAAATCCAATTCTCTACCTCTGAGACAAGAAGAGAATGCCCTAAATGGTCTGAAACTTCACCTGGAATTTGCCATGCTGGACCACGTAGATGAACATGCTTCGCTTGCGGGAAACCATACACACAAGATATTTGAGTGTCCCAACAAGAAGGTTCACGAGCAGTCTCACCCTAGGCCCATAATGTAACACCCTCCTAATTACCACATTTCTCGAGTATAGACATAGTAATTAGCAGAGTGTTACCGAACTCATATCTATACTAGTCGGGAATCAATAATGAGGAAGTCATAATACATATATTTTCATAGCCAAAATTTACATATAGTGACATCGTGGCAGCTGTACATCATAAAGAAAAAAACAAACTGATGAAACGACTCCAAAAGTCCAGAACTCTGAGTGACTTAGGCTAATCCCCTATCTAATACCTAACCTGCTCAAATACCCGCTGACAAAATAGCATAAACATATATACATATACAACAGAGCAAAAAAGGGATCCAAGTACATCAATCTGCATAGGTAAACCCCTAACACTACACCACTGCCCTATACATGTCGACCACTACTCATGACCTCGCCCCCTCTGTACAAAGCCATTGGCCATAGGTGCAATGGCCTCACCTCCACCTGGAGTGTTGGGCCCTCCAGGGGTTGAACGGAAGAGGAGGATGAAGGTGCTGGTGCATCTGGCGGGTACAGTGGGGGGAGGGACCTCCAACACGTCTGATGGGCCATATGGAGAGGCACACCCTCGTAAGGGAAAGTAGGGTCGAAATCGGCAGCAAATACAGAGGTACCAAACGACCGATCAAAGAACATATAAATACCGAATGTCGAGTACCCAACCGCATACATAGCATCCAGGGCTGGGTCATACTGCCACACCCATTGTGGCGAGTCAAGGAAAAATTAGGACGGCATCTGCGAATCTGAACAATACAATATATACAACTGTAGGGGTGAGAATAATGTAAAATTCTCAGGAGGTAGTTTTCCCCCATGTGCTATACATAGTACAGAAATGAATTCATGCATATACCATGTTCATATATATAAGTCATAGGCGTCGATATCTAATTAGATCATGAAAATTTAAACTAACAATATAATGATAACTCATGCCACGCTAACATTTCCGTGCCACATATTTTTCTTAGTTTACAAACATAGGGAAGGCTTAGTTCACATAGGGCCATCTTAATAATTAACAATCTCATAAAGGACAATAGACCGCTAGGACATGAGCTCATTCCTATTCCAGGTCACCGAACTTCATTTTTTTCCATTTCCGAATCACTCACAGTTCTATGCCTAGCCGATTGCTCACCGACTCATAACTTTTCTAGGGAAGTCCTTCTTTTTGCCTTCCCTCTCTATCCCTCTAAGCCTTGTTTGCTTTTTATGCCCAAGTATACAACAACAGCATATACACCACCATCACTATTTTACAATTCACATTACATACTTCTCTTCCATGTCTCAATAGCATGTCAACTTTACAATTATCTAGTTACTTGCGTTCAAGATTTATAAATCAGAAATTTAAGCAATAAGTGTGCATTCACATGCCATAGATTTAGCATATCTATCATATTATCATGAATATCATTCATTTTCAATTTCCAGCACCCTGGCAGAATTAATGTCCTAGGTGGAACATTTAATTGCTATACCCAAAAGCCATCACAACAGCCATAAAAATTCGAGATGACACTTCAATGTGTCCTATAACCTGTAAAAATTTCAAAGCAATCAGAGTTATATAACTACTTCAATAAAATATACAAATCCAGTGGTCAGGTGCCCCTAATTCACAGACTAGATTTGGGTTTCCATAATTTTTAACCCTAGAAATTTATGGATTTAAAACCCAAGAAAATTCACAGTGACATTTACATATGTTACTAACTTCTCATAAAAATTTCAGGGGCTAGATCAACCAATTACTAGGATAATAAAATCAGGAAAGTTTATTGCTCCAGTTTCAGCAACCAGGACAGCACAAGTCACATTTCGGTTCTTGAATTTTTTCAGGTAGCAAACTTCAATATAAACACCCGAAAATTTTATGGGACTAGCCCAAGATGTTAGGATGAACATATATTTTTTTCAGCTCACATAAAGACCTACAATATATCCAGAAAATCCGGATTTCAGACTGCCTGCAAGTAGTCCGAAAATCCAGCACACCAGTCCAACATGTTTTGGTTCAAAACCCTTTCTAACACCATCCAATCCCACCACCAAAATTCATACATCCATTTCAACACAATATCAATCAAAATCATCAAAATTTTCGGTACACATCATCCCAAATCAGAACAGAAAATTTAGCAAAAACAGCCAAACAAGAAACCCTACTTGTGAAGGCTTGTGTGTCTTTGTGTTTGGTTGCTTCAAGATGATTGTTCTTCACTTCCAACTCTTCAAACCACCCCAAATCCTCCTATAATCAGTGATGGATGAGATGAAAAGGATGAGGTTTTTGGAATTCTAATCGGTTAGAATTATAGAGATGGAGGTGTAGAGCAACTTTAGTGAAGAAAGGTTTAGGTTTTGATGATCCTAGGCTAGTGTTTATGTGAATTGTAACTAAGATGAAGCTCTTGAACATGGAGGTTTGGCAGCTGCTGCCTTTCTTCTTCCTTGCTGGCCGAAATGCTGGCTGTCTTGGGGAGAAATTGCTAAGTGTTGGTGTGACTCATCACTTGTTAAAGTGTGTTTGTGATGACTCATGTTACTAGAACACCAAGTGGATGGCTAGGATTTGATCTTGAAATCCAAGATCAAATCTTGGCCTTCCACTTGCCTCAAATAGGTAATATCACTTATAAATTATAAATTAATTATTAATGATGTTAGAAATATCCTTTGGATTAAAAATTTACACGAAATCTATGAGCGGTAAACGTCGTCTATAACCGATATTACCCGAAAAATAATTCTAGGTATAAAATTATCATTCCCACACCTTTCTACTCTTATTCTCATATTTTCTTAACTTCGGACTGGGGTCCCAAACCTCTAGTTTCTGTTCCAGCGGCCTCGGGCCCGCAAAGTACTATTCCTGATTTTTTTTTTTTTTTTTTTTATGCTCCCTCATGGAGTCATTCTCATCAACTGTCCCCTCTCAAATGTCGATATTTCCATCCACCATTCCTCAATTAATTTCTAAAGAGACTAGGGTGAACTTAAAGAATGTCATGAGCAAGATTTGATGTTTTAAATCTAATTCATGAACAAATTGTTTTAGCTACTGACCTCATCCACATTTATGTGATTTCAATGAGATTAATTGGTTCCTAAAAGAGTTTTGAGTTCCTAAAATGATTCAAAGAGAAAACTAGCAACTTATATGCTTTTAAATCATGAAATTATGTGACTTATATGAGCTATATTTTTCATTTCCGCCTTGTGTATTTGGCCACTGTATAAATTATGTTTTATGGTGTTAAAATGTGTAAAATTATGTTTGAGTGAAGCAAGGATCGATTTAGGGAAGTTAGGAAAGAACAAGTAACTAAAAAGGACTTAAAATGAGAATTCTAGAACACTTAGAGGCACAAATTGTAAATTCTGTTCCAGCATAATTGGACTTCAGAAAAATGGTTTATAATTAGTGGATATGTGTAGGAATCCTCATAATTGGTTTAGAAGTTGATTATAGAGCCTGAGGCGAAGACGAAACTTAAAAAGTCAAGGGAGATTCTAGGACCCCGTAATCATATGTTAATTTTCTGCCCAAAGAGATGTAAGTGCTGTTTGGTTATGTTAGTGAGCATAAACATTAGAGGAAATTATAGGTAATGATCCCTTAGGTGAAATAAAGATCCATAATGAAAGTTAGGATAATTAGAACATAAGCCCAACGTAAGGGCCAAAGCATAAGACACCATGAGATAGGAGGTGTGATGTGAGAATGAGTCCGAGTGGGTACTCGATGAATGTGAATGTGTTAATACCTTGAATATGAGACTATATGTGTATTTGTGGCATGTTGTTGTAATGATATGGTGTGTTATGCGTAAGTTGCATGAGGATGGAAATATGAATAAATTAGGAGGGTATGCTCCTGATTAAGAGATTTACTTGATTAAGAAATTTCAGGAGAACAACATGTGTTATTTGAGTTGTGTGGCATGACTCAAATTTGAGGAAAATTCGGGTATAGTCC